>VYZT01047063.1:20262-115140 GCA_013400735.1 Pomatostomus ruficeps
TCTCAGAGCCACCTCTTTGTCCCATCTTAATGATCCACCATCAAGGTTCCCAAGCAACTAATCACTCGCCCATTATACCTCGCAGCAGCTAGAATGGGGAAAAATTCCAACACAGAGAGCTAAACAAAAAGGTATCCCAAACCCTGACACCTAGATCAGAGGAAAATCCACAAAGTGTGGAAAAGTGGTTAAACTTATGGTAATTGTTACAGGCCTGTATTTTCTACCAACACTGAAATCAGCCTTTAACTCCTGAATGGAAAGAATTATTCCTTATCACTGTCCATTGTTCTGCACCACTACCAGGAAACAGGGTTATTACATAACATTAGGTTAACCCTAGAAGAGAAGAGATACATTTTGGTTTTAAAAGATATTAAAGAAAGAAGAAAGTAAATCCTTTCTGACCTGGTAAGTTGCTATTGTGCACATGCATCAAAAAAGACTTTTTAAAAACATCACACGCATAGTACAAACAAAGTAAAATCCAAGTTAAGGCAGGGGCTGTATGCCCATGTAAACCAGGGACAGCATGTTAAATCTCTTCAAGAACATCAGAGTGGAATAGCCCTGCTCAGGAGTAGCCACATCCATCAAGGGCTGAGAGTCACTGTCAAGGATAACCCCAGCCATGGCTGCCCTGGCACTGTGGGTGTCCCCATGGACAGCCTGTTCCATCTTTGGTGGTGTTGCCCAACCTGCAGCAGTTTTGTGCCAGGTCAGCACCTGCACCAAAACACCTCAATAACTCAGGAGCTAAAGTTCCCTCCTGCAGGACACACCTGCAGTTGGAGCTGCGGTCAGAACCAGTCAGCATTGGGTCAAGACCACTGAAAGGTGCCACTCTGATACACTAAAATTTGGGGAGTTTGATTAATTTTTAGGCTTTTAGATAAATTTTACCAGTAAATACCAGTATATATATATTGTAGATTTTGCTGTGGTCTGCAGTTATCTTGATACAGTCTTTCATGTATTATAAAAAATTAACAAATCAGTCAAGGTGTCAATCATTAGATATGCTTTGTTCTGTAGAAATGAAAGGACAACACAACAAACAGGTAAGTTTCAGCATCATTACCTCCCCGTGTAACATACTTGCTGGGGCAGGGGCAAATGTGGAGCTGTTTCTAGGCTGTTCCATGTAATGCTTTTTTGATCTGCTCCAGTCAGGTGTTCTATCTGTTGCTGTTTTCTTGAAGGAAAGCAGATTTTCCTTCTCCTGCTACAAAGCCAGAAAGAGGAAAGACTGAAAGATGAGTAGGAAAAAGCTTCCAGCCTCTCTTCCCTAAATGGCTGCTTGCCAATATGCCTTGAGCCTTTCCAGCTTCTGCCAAACCTTTGCAGGCTGGAGAGAAACCATGTAGCAAGAAGGAGAGGTGAGTCCCACCAGATGATGAGAAATATACTTCTCTTTCATTGCCTAAGCCCAAACCAGTACTGCCAGGGCAGGATTGGGAAGCCAGGCCATCACATAGACAGACCTGCCCTCGCTTGTGTGGGCGTAGCTAGAGGCGGGGCAGGTTCAGGGGCTGCCCACTCTACCTGCATGCGTGTGAGTGCTGCAGATGGACTTTGGAGATTATGTCCTTTGGACATGAATTGCCCTTTCCCAGTGTTACAATCTGATTTTCCAAATTATGAGATGACTCTACCTGAATTAAGGTGTAAACAAGACTATATGCTCAAGTCAATAGCATGGATTTTATTTAAAATAAATGAGGGGTAGAGAGAGAGAAGGGAAAGGCAAAGGGAGAAAGAGAGTGACAGAGAAACAGATTAAGTAGAAAAAAGACATCACCACTCCGTAGATTCCAGCAGTATCCCATTAGTTTTCTGGTCTTCCCAGTGATTGCAGACTGCACACATTAAGTGGTGGGGGAAAAGAAGCCACCAAACTCTCCTTTCCTGGGGTTTATATTGTTCAGGGGCTATGTGGAAATACCCCCAGTACCTCCCCTGGATGATGTAATACTGGATCACGGAACATTCCAGAGTCTTTGACACCTTCTAAGATGTTGCAGCTGTCTCTTACACGTAGTTGGACCAATCATGGCCCATTATGACCCATCATCAGAGACGAATAGCTCAGGCTACTATGAATGTCCTTGATGTTCCCAGGAGGGCTTTCACAGCTTAGTCATTATGTAAGAGAGGACACTGGAGTGATAAGAAGGACTATCCCACCTAGCAGGATCTGCCTCTTATCAGCCTCTTCCCTTATCTGGAAACCCAGTTTGTAGCCTCAGGTGTGTCTGCCCTTCTGCACCTGGGAGACCATTCTGAGCACCACTAGCAAAGCACCCAGCCAATTGTTTGAGCCATGAGCACCTGAGCAGGTCCTGCAGGTGGTCAAATGTTAGCAGTTCAATCTCTTATACTTCTGGATACATTCTTCTCCTTTGACCTGGATAGCTGGACAATAGTACCACCTAATCTTATCTCAAGGTCCTTTTCCAGTCCAAGTCAGTAGGCATATATAGGGAGGGATGGGCTTTGGTAGAGGAGCAGCTGTTTCTTTGCAGTTTGCTACAGTGCACAAAAGTTTTTGGTGATCTTAGCAAAGTTTAAGCTATTAACCATTTCAGTCTCTGGTACCCTGCTGCTCTCCAGCCAGGCAGCATGGGCTCTCCTGTACTAGCGTGGGGCATCCTGTGTGTGGCTAGGCCCCAGGGCACGTACTGGGAATAGAGGGTTAGTCTGGTCAGTGGGAACACCCCTCTGGGTGTTGCAGTACCCAGAGTGAGTCCCATACCCGGCAAGTGAACGTGTGCAGCCAAATTTGCACATGTGCAACCTGCAAAGATGCTCTTCCAACACCTCCTTTCCTCCACTCCCTTGCCACCCCCATTGCCTGTGACTTTCTGTAGTTACTTGGATGTTGAATTAGAAACATTTAAATATACTCTTTGATCCTCCACTGGAAATGGTAGCCCAACATATTTGGCTGTTAGCAGATTGTGGGGACTGTATGCACAGGCCTGTAGAGCAAAATATCTTTGGTTTTTTGTAGAAACCCAGCTGTGCTTACACACGTGCCATGGCACATGCTACATTGAAGTGTGATGACAATTGCAACTGAAAACACAAGACACTTCCAAGGCTCTGTAATTGAAGCAAAAGAAAAAAAACGCTGGGCTTGGAGCCTGTAGTGATCAGTCCCAGGCCATGCACTCAGCAGAACGCTGCCTTGTAAATGGCAGCATTTGACAGACTTTCTAATTCCCTTCCAGGCCTGGTGGCTGTAGCTTGTGCAGAATTGGAAATCAGAGCCATGTGGGACCAACTGAGTGGCTGAAGTCTGTGCTGTCAGTTTGCCTGCAGGCAAGTGGCTGCAGAGGTGATTCCTGAGGGAAGTGAAGCAGAAAAAAGAGGGCTAGAAAGGGCCAGCCACCATCTGCAGCTCCTTGGGAAGGTGCCCTGTTACATCAGTGCCCTGCATCTCGGCCAAGGGAAGGGTGTTTTTGCTGGAGCAATGTCTTCGTTACATGTCAGTGCCTTTGAGTGAGTGATTTCATGGAAGTCTGAAGGCTGGTCCCTCTGCTGAAGTTGCCTTCAAGCCCTGGGAGCCTTGGCTGGGATGATATTGCTGTGCCACCAGTCATCATAAGCCTGAGTAATTGGGCTTTTGTATTTTCCTATCTTGCCTTATTTGGCTTTCCACAGGTGTGTTTACTCTTTCCCTCTCCCTCCTTCTCTGTCTAAATACATGCCTGTACTTACCTTACAAGCATAAAAAGAACAAAACATACCCATTTATGTACTCCACGTGTGATATTGTTGGCTTATTTCCCCTGGATTAAAGGATTACATGCTAAAGATGTCCATATATGCTTGGCTGTTTATGCAATCCCTTAGCAGTTATTTACTGTCAGTCTGATGGCCTGGGTTTGATTTTCTGCTGGGAAAATTCAGTGTCATCAGCTTAAACTTTCTGTCCAGAGATCCAAGAAATAATGCCCCATGTCAAGCAGCTGGAAGGACTAACATCTCTACTTACCAGACTTTACCAGGGCTTAAAGAAATGAGCTTTACTAAAAGAACTGAAAAAAAGAAGGGAAAACCAATAAAGTATCAGCTTGGAAAATCTGGTGCATCTGTCCAGACTCAGAGAAAACTAGGGAGAAAGCTGCTGTACTGCACCTGAAATGCATGTGGATTCAGGGAAGATTACAGCATATTCCAAGAAAAGTAATCACACCCTTATGGCTTGGCAGAAAGGCCTGAGATATCTATGCTGCTCTGCTCTTTTTATTAGATTCAGCCTAACACTATCTTGCCAGATGCTTGCTGCTGTCAGTCTTCTTTTTTCCACCACTTCTTCTCTACTACCACCTCACTGTCCAGAACATCCCCAAAGCACTACAGCTTTTTTCAATAAGGAGAAGAAACATGACAGTGTCTCCTAAAGACATACCTGGTTGGTCAGATTTCCCTTCCCACAAATTCTCCCCCTTTCCTCATGCTCTCTGAGCCCAAATCTTATTCTTCTTCCTCTGCTTGTGGGACACAAGAACTCCATTTCTCTCAATTTTTAAATGCAAATATTTGTAAGAAATAAAATTCCAGTACTTCATTATAACTGGTGAAGAAATCCCAGCTGGTGCAGTCAGCTTCTTGTGCTCCTCTGCTGCTGGCAGGGGTCTGTCTCAAGTTCTCACAGCTCAGCTATTCTTCTCCCTGTCCTGTCAACAGAAACAAGCATTGAGCTCTTGCCCTTTTAAATCTCTCAGTCCCCAGTTTGAGGATATGCATATAAATATATATACACACATATGCAGGGAACCTGTGGGACAAGGGAAGGCAAGAGAATCCTCCCACTACCCTCCACTTTGTGGGTACACTGAATTCAGGGAAGAGGTTCACCATGTGGAGGACCCTAATAACGATTTCAAACAACTGAATGAGGAACAGTGCAGAGAGCCTGTGTGGCCGTTGAAGCTCATTTGCATTATAAACTACATGCTCCCATCTCTTTGAGTGTCTTTGGGGAATCTCCACATTGGGATGAGTCTCGTTTTGAAGGTGTGGCCAAGCTGTACTGTCTCTGAGGTTCAAGACCTGTCCAGATAAATTCTGCCTGGTTCCAGGTTTGAAAACAACTCAGGCACCTGGAGATCTTCTAAGCTGTGCCTTTTTTTGTTGGCCTGTAGCAGAAACCACAAGGCTATGACAATTCTAATTCTTCACATTAACACAGGACCAATTTTTTCCTTATACATTTTCAGAATAGTTTGAGGTTATGTGCCCAGTTTCAGTGTTTCCCTTAGTTCTATAAAACAGTATCAGTCTTAACTTGTCTGTATGTTCATAGAGGTGGTTATTTTTTTATAATTAACAAGAACATTAAATCAAGACAGCACTTGTTTAACATTTCAACACATTTTTGTCTGAAGTGATTCACTCAGCTCATTTTCCTGGAAAAGGTGTTTTCTGGGCCTGTAATCCCCTAGGTATGTGTTTCGTCTTCCAGTACTGAACTGGTATGGACATATGGAAAGAAAATCTTATCTTCTTGAATAATACCTAACACCACTTCCAGAAAAAATAATAATGATCTGGCAAATCTCCAGCTATTAATGTTTTATGAGTAACTAACCCCTCAATATGCAGTTTTCATCCTTCTTCTTCAGTACAGGAACAAAACGTCCCAGGCACTCCAATGCATTTGCCAATTTTCTCAAGCGCTGCATCATCATGGCTTCCATAGATGCTCATTGTGATAACAAAAATCATGGTCTTCTGTTTGATATTTATGTGGATATTTATGCATATAGATATCCACAGAAATTTTGGATTTTTACTTCAATGACAGGTATGAAGTCTATGCATAATACAGGGAATGTATTTAATACACAACAGTTGTTCTCTCATATGCAAGTGGTTTCTATAAAGAAACCATCCATCACTGCTATATAATAAGCCACATCTTTTCCTGAATGGTCTGTCCTTCTGAACTGACATATGTGGGGATAAATAATATCTACTAAAAAACAGGGAATGTGCAAATACTGAAGTTACTCTTGGAAGAGTTATTAATTTGAGATAAAACTATTAAAAGTGTCCAGATAACTTATGAGTCTGAAACCCATTTTTAAAAGGAGGTGAGATCTAAACCAGTGAGAAGATGTAGATGACTAACCAACATAAATAGCCCAAACCCTAGTGTGGCTGCTCCGGACTGTTTTAGCTCTTCACTCCTTCTGTCGCATATGAGCTGCACACTCATACTTCCATCAGCAACATTCCCTGGGCTTGTATATATCCATAGGGTCCTCTCAGGATTTTTGAAGCTAATTCTTACTTCCTGCACAGGTTAGTCTCTTTGATGTAACCCAGTTCTCCCACTGGTGACTGGCATAAGAGCCACTATGATTGTCCAAGACCCATAATGTGCTCCACTACCCATCAAACCTACATGGTTCCCAACTAGTCAGGAACTGGCAATTGATTCACGTTCATCTGTTAAAGCCAAAGTGTTTCATGAAAATATTTTTGATTCAAGAAACTTTTTCCATACCCAGGCTGGAGCTTTCTTGTCAGTGTTGCAGGCTGTGTTTCCTGGCAGCAGATGATGTCCAGCTCCAGTTCAGCAGTGGGAGCTCCCAGGCTCTGCAGCACAGCAGGGCTGATGCCTGGTCTGGAGGCCCAAGAAATAATGGGGCTGAGGAATTTCTATGCTCCACACATTGCAGAAGAAGCCCAGGAAATGCTGTGGAGTTGCCCCTGACACCATTGCACTTCAGATGTAGCAGCTGAGAAGACTACTCCTCTCATCCCCATGAGCACATCTGCTACATTTGAGTTTAGGAAAGGTGAAAAACAATGTTTTGAGCTTCCTAGAACAAAATATTTTCAGAATTTCATTTCCACAGGAAAGGTATAATTTTTTAGACTTTGTTCCAATCCAGAACAGAACAAGAAACTGTCTGAAAATATAAGCATTTCCACAGAAACAAAATGCCAAGTTTTGACCTACACTTTCTTTTAAAATCTCTTTTTAAACTGAGTCCCAGAACATGAATTGCTAAATATTCCATGGAAACTGTGGTTTCAAAGCCCTTGTTCCTTATGAAGATATTTCAAATTTCTGTACCCACATCTTTCACCTGGAAGTCACCTCATCCATGTGTCCCCCCTCCGTGATTGTGTATTACAGTACTGTGTTGTGGGGTATTTCTGTCTAAATGTAGTACTATGACAAAAAATGGAATGCCAAACTATCTGTTTAAACTAGAATTAAATTAAATTATGTGATAAAAACATAAAAATATGCAAAGAGAAACAATCTGTGTTTCTCTGAACATGACAGGGAATTGGCTACACTTTTCCTGATAATATTGAATGATGATGGATGGTCATGTCCTTTTATAGGCATGGGTTTCTTAATTTCTCCTAGCATGAAGTGTGGCTCCCTAGTTATTGGTGTGGGACCTGATCCTCTCCTGCTTTTTCCGGGACTCCCACTTGCTCCTCATGATGCCACTTAGGCTGCATGGGGACATTTTATATCCACTTGCTACCTCCATGCACAAGTGAACCTGTTGGCCTACTCAGAGAAGCATGGTGATGGGAAGTGAGAGGGACAGAAATCTGGAATTATTAATTTCTAATGCTCTGAAAAAACACCAGTTTTCAAAGAATAGAAGGCTAGAAATAGACTAAACATTACATCAATATCCTTTCCATTTCAGACATTTTGTCTGCAAATTTGTACATTGTTCTTCAGAGTTGCAAAAAGCCCTGGCTTTTCTAGCCTTTGTTCCCCATCACAGGAGAAATGTCCTTCCCAGCCTTGCAGAGACTCCTTTGAGTAGTCACAGTGAGCTGCCTTCCTGATGGTCAGTGCAGACTCTAAACATCTCTTTTCAACCTCAGATGTCTTCTTCACACTCCTTGTTCTACATTCTTGTGTTGTGGTCTGCAAGATAGGAATCTGGAGATATAAATGTAGAATAACTTTATCCCACCTGGAGCTACAAAATTTTTCTTCCTCCTTAATTTAGGAAACAGAGTATTACAGTGGAGGATGAGTCTCACCTATTTATCATTGTTGTCTGGACATAATCATATGCGTTCAGTAAAAAAGACACAGATTCTTTTGTAGACCTTCCTAACAGGCCTTAACTCACAGCTTCCGGATACCTGCAAGTGAACAATCCTGCTAGCAATAAAAAATAATCTCCCAGGAGGACCTCTGATCCTAAAGCAAATGCTGTTTAATTCACCACTCATTAGGAGTGTATCTGGATTGATTTATTGAGCACTTCTGACCCCAAGTCTTTTGAACAGCATTCCTTCACGATTAAATAGGGAATGGATTTGGGCAACACTTCTGGCAGGCAGAGTGGAAGAACGCAAGTAATTCCTGAAAACATTAATATCATGTAACTTAATGAAAATATACTACATGTTGGCATGCACTTGGCCCAGACCAGAAGGGATATGTTTTCCAACTAAGGCTCTGGTAACTTCTGTAGTAAATATGGCTAGAACAATTCATTAATTATACATTTGTGGTTGTCCTACCTTTGTGTATTTTAGAAATATGAAGTCACATTCAACCCATTAAAAAAAAAAATAAGGCAGTATCTTTGCGTCCAAAGAAAATCAATGTGTTTGGTAAGTACATGACAGTCTGTGGCAGCAGAAAGTATTATACTCTCTAGGGAATCAGCTTCTATTTTTTGCTTAATATTCAAAGAACAGGGAAATGGATAAAACTATACCAAAAGTCTTTTACATGTGACTGGCTAGAGACAATTGCTTTCTAGTTGACAAAACCAAACTTTCTTGCCAGTTGTACCCAAGTAATTACAAACATAAGGAGAATTGGCCTCTGTTCTTTAAGCATATAAACAAAACACTTTGAACCTTTTAATAAGAATCAAGAGTGCAAAATACAAGCTCCTGCTATATGCCTCACCATTCTCATTTGGCTACAAAAGCAGGATGAAGCATGGAATAGGCTGTTGCCTGTATGACTTGTTTGGCCAACAAAGGTATATGCAGCAAATCTGGTATGTGCTCTCCCCTCTCTCCTGGCTTCTGGTTAACAACAGAGTGCAGAATCTGGCTTGTCTCTCCCCACAGAGATTCCAGAGAATTTGCCAGAATATTTGCATCTACATAAATCACTAAGAACAACTTTTGCTTTAGGTGCCACTTGAATGGCAAGAAATGTCATCAGCTGTCATGAATTCATCAGAAGGTTACTAAAAAAGTAAGCCATTATCTTCAATCAGATCTCCTGTTCAAAGGAGACTAAGTGGCTGGGAAAATGCCTAATGAGAGATTTTTGAGGATGCAAACCAGGTTTATCCCAACTGACTTTTGGCACTTAACTCTCCAAATCAGATGTCTGTTTCTGGTGGGTTTTCTTTGTTCTTAGCAGAGAGCAAGGGCTTCTTCAGAGAGTGAACTAGATGACAGAAGAGCTAACAGTGAGTGATTAAGGTCCTGAAGTTAGGTGCCTGTTGCATAAAGTTAGTAAGAATTGTGCAGAACAGACCTGCAATGTTGAACATTGTCAAACACGATTTGTCAACAGTAAGGATCTGACAACAGGATTTTCTGTGTGGTGTAGACAGGTTCCTGTGAGTCTGCTCCATCTGAGATGTGCAGAACCACAGTTTTCCCCAAAAGGGGCACCGCTGGGTTGGCTCCTTCAGCTACCCCATAGGGTGCCAGAAAGGTTGGAGAGCAGAATTCCTTGCTTCATGAGCACCCACAGGCCTGGGAAGGGTCAGTTGGTGTGACAGATGTGCACATCTCACCAGGCTTCCCTACACAGAGGCTCCTGAAATGGGGTTGTGATGTCCTCATCAAAACACTGATCCCAGAAGAGCTGACCTCTCTGCAGGTGGCTTCCCAGACCAACCCCCTGTGGTGAAATTTGGCATAGTCCCAGTTGCTTGCTGCGGTAGGTGCCATGAGGGCAGCCTCACCTGGTATGGTGGGCAGGCTCCCTCCTGATATGTGAGCAGGAGCCTCAGCAGAGAAGAATGGAATCTACCCATCTCCAGGCACTGTCTAACTAGGGAACAGGGCTTCTGTGCAGGGCAGGTGCGGGCAGAATCCTTCCCTCAGCGGGACCAACATGCCCAAGAGCAACACAAAGCCATTAATTACCCTGCACTGCTAACAACGAGTGATAGTAAAAGCTTTGTATCTTATACTTGCTCACTGAAAATGCACAGAAATTTTGTTCACTCTTCTGAGACCTTTCCAAGGGGCCACACAAGTGGCGAGCCGAATAAAGCCAGACACAGCCAGATCTGCCTTTTGCTTGGGCCTTCTGGATAAAAAAGTTTGTGGTACATGAAAGAGCTCTTTGAAGTGACTGATGTTGATGCTGCAAGGCATTTGGGTGAGCATAGAGAATACCAGGGCTGATGGTGTAAGGAGTCAGGGGTCCTGTTCCTCTTTACACATGGAGAAGCTGAGGATATCTGAGAGATCTTTCTAATGCACTGTGTGTCTATATTTAAAGGACTGCATAAATTTAGATTCTGCTGAAAAAGGAGAAGGGTTCACAACACGGGGCTGAGGGTAGAACAGCATTTGCTGTGGCTCTGAGTCCTGCTTCGCAGCGTGGTTGCATCGCTGAGCCCACCTTTCCCTGGATGGCTACTACAAATTATTCTGATGGCAGGGTAGTTTTCTGACTTTGGAAAATGTTTGTCACAGATGGCTGCCAGTAGATTTATTTTTAATGAAAACAAAATTTGTGATCTGGGGTCTCCGGAATAAAACATACAAGAACCTACAGTAGGTCGGCTTTTTACAACAGTTCAAAGAGCTGCCAAATGACCTTTCTCCTCTTGGTGGTGAAACAGATCAGTGTGTTTGATACAGAGTTTTCCATGTAGATTCGTTGTATGGTAATTAGAAAGAGAGGGAAAAAGAGCGTAATGAAAAACCAATAAAGAGAAAAAACATCAAATTTATGTTATGTCCAGAGCAAAATCCACATCATAGATTGAGAGTTTGCAAGTTGGTGGAATTTTTCACTGAGTTAGGGTATATTTAAGCATTAATTAGAAAACAAATGTTTAATGTCTTGGGGCAAAGGTATAACAAAGAATGAAATCCAGTCTGCCTGCTCCCATTAGACCAAGAGGCATCCACATCAGAACCCTGCCCCAGCTTAATCCCTCTGGATGCTGCTCTGCTCCCTTTAGGACAAGCAGGTAGAGGAGACCAGTGGCACTTTCTTCTGGGAAAGCAAATGGTGTGGAGGATTTGAGCTGGAGTGACCTGACAAGGTATTGGCAAGGAAGTAGAACAGTGCTTGTGTAGGAAGATGGAGCAAAAAAGCCGAACAGTGAAGGAGTTACATGAGGTCATCTTTCAGCCCCTTATCCTGTCAGCTTCCTATTTTAAAAACTGAAAACTCTAGGGCACAAAGCAATGCAAAGATGAATCCAATTTGTTCTGCTGGAAGCTTCTCCCTGTTCATAAAGTCATGAATAGTTCTCGAATATACCAGTGTCATTAAAAAGAGGAAATTCAAATACTTTATAAGCTGTGGGTTATAGGATTAGGCCTGTAATAGTTTTACTTGGCTTTATAAGCCTGATCCTGTCCCAGTGAACATGATGGGAGGTCAGTTATCAAGCCACAGGGGGCAAGATAAAGCTCTATATGAGTTGCTATTTTTTACTCTTAAAGTTAGTCTTATTGGGCCCAGCCCAACTTCAGCTGAAGTTAATGAAAAGACTCCTGCTGACTTTAATGGGAGTTGGATTGGTCCTATTGTCCTTTGTTGAGTAAAGTAATTTTAAAAGGTCAGGGGTGAATTAAAAGAAAAAGAAACAACTACATCGATAAGCTTCATTCAACATGCTCACCTTATAGAGAAGAAGTGTTGTCTTAGCTGGTGAGAGTAGCTCAAACTAATCCTTGTAGACTCTGCAAGGATAACAAAGTATGGTGTTACTCAAAAAAACAACTGGAAATGAAAATTTCTGAGTTCCAATTTAATGATCTCCCAGTGGCTTCTATCTGCTCAATTTACAAATAAAACAGACACCAAAGTTAAACCCTAGTCTCAAAGAAAGTACTCTTCTGCTGGTGCAATTCCACTGACTTTAATGGAGTTCTTCTTGACGCTTCAATGGATTTCTTCTTGATTGACATGGATGGGAGAGCTAAAATAAGATGTTGTGTTTTAATTGCTATGGCCACACTTTGACTTGGACTGTGGACTCTTCTTTCAGGACAGTCACTCCTCCACCTACTCCTGAAGCAACTTGGTAGTCAAAGTGACAGGGAAGAGAAGGAGGATTAGTTAATGAATCTGTTGATTGTGTAAGAAGGAGCACAGATGCAGCTGATTCTCCAAATGCTCCCTTGACTCTGAAGGACAAAGAAGACAAAAAGGAAAGAAAAACTTCCAGTTGTGCTGTGTGAACCTCCTGGGTTTTGACTTGCACTCTGTGTCCTCTCCAGCTCTAAAAAAGCAGAGCACAGTTTTTACCAACATGGTCAGCAGATAAAACTATCGAATGAAAAGTTGCTATTTTTACACAATACCTTTTCATTATAAATTATAGACCAGTCACCCTCAGAACAACTCCCATACAGTAGCTGTCAGAAGATGCTGTTGGTAATCAGCTGCACAAAACTTTTCTTTTCCTGCTTACCCTTTTTACAGGATGCATTTTAGGATCCAAGGGGCATAAAACACGCTCAGTTTCTTGGGAAATGCCTGAAGGAGTTTGGTTTTGATTTCTTTGCATTGTCCTTGCTAAATATTTCATGCTGTGAAATTCAGATAGCCTTCTCTGATACAGGAAGTAGCAACAGGAAAATTAAAGTGCACACCCCCTCCACACCTCACACCCCAATTTACTGCCACTTTATAAATACAAAAATAATCTCTACCAAGCTGAGATGAATCAGAACCATCTTTCCAGCAGCTGGTTAAAACTAAAGGGAGAGAAGGATGGCTTCATTTGGCTAATTCAAGAAAAGGAAAAGCCCTCTAAGCAGTTCCCTTTCCAGGCAGGTTAACAGTCCTGCTCTCAGCAGGTTCTGACCATCAATGAACTAACCCTTTCCTCCAACCTCGCCTCCCACTGGGCAGGAATTCAGTGCATGAGCAGAGGTCAGTGTTAATGCCATCCCGCTAAAGGTATCCAGCTTTCATTCACAAAACGAATCACTTTACTGGCTTCAGAGAGAAAAGGAAGTAACCCAGGAGAAAAAAATGCACAAAGATTTTCTATTAAGCTAGAAGCAGTTTATGATATAATACCAGTTGGAAAAGGGTCGAATCAAACATTGATACAATACGTCTTTAAAGCACTTTCTTAAGTGAGAATCAATGAAAGATTATTTTGCCCATGTCTAAGCTTAATGGCACACTTACACAAATAAGATGAGAAACTACAGCTGCAGTGAACACTTGTGCTGCCTGCTGCAGCTTATAGAACAAACATTTGGGATGTATCTGGCTAATCATGGTATATTTTTCATGTGATCATCTGTTTATGCTTCTTTGGTTTATATGTCTTGGGACTGGGCTGCGTGCCAAGGGGCTGGGGGCTGGAGTCAGCAAAGAGCCCCCAGTCCCGCGGGACCATTGCAGGACCCTCAGTTACAGCTGCTCCAGCCCCACAAGGGAACAGGTTCCCCCCACTCCTCCTGCCCATTTCTGAGGATGCAGTGTGTTTGGAGCTACATGGCTTAACCCCTCCTGCTCTTCCCACAGCCTCTCTTGAACCAGAACCACAGACTGGGCATGTATACGTAAAGACAATGGTGCATTCTGTATAGTGCACATTTTAACCAAAAAGCTGCATGGTGCCCTGGGGTAGCTCAATTGGGCCAGTGATGGAGACACTTATTTCTGTACTTACTTCCAAAAATTCTTTTTTTTCTTCCTTATGTGGTTTTTGTCCACCAGACCACTTGGCCAGTAGCAACATGAGGAACTTCCCGTGGCTGCCTACTGAGCTGGGGGCCCTGGGTGTCCCCAGAGGACCTGTACTGTTGTTCCTGCACCAGACCAACCTCTCTTTCCATATGTGACTCCCACACCTGTTTCACCAAGTAGAAACCTTCATCTTTCAGCCATGTGCATCCACAGAGGCTGTGCTTTCCACCCCAGCTCCTTGCCTTGTGCCTCCCCATCCACAGCCCCACAGTCAGCTTGCACCCCAGGGTACAGGGCTGACTTCTGCCCTCCCAGACCACAGCCAGCAGGATCAGGTTGCCCCAGTCAGGCACCAGCTCAGGTCAAGTCACCAGTGGTGCTGCTCATGGCCATTGCAATCCCCATGGCCTCCCTACACTGGACTCAGTGGGCACTCCTCTCCAAAGCACAGGCGTGGCAGCAACACACCACTACTGGACAGTCAGATCAGCAAAGCTGATGAAAAAAATCAGGGTGAAATCCAGGCTAAGCAGCTGTTAAGATGCTGGGAAGAGGTCGGTTGCATGCAAGATCTCCTGCTTCTCTCCTGTGGAGGAAGCACAGCTAGTTCAGAAAACATGGAAGCGGACACACTTCTATAGCCATTGCAAAACACAGAGGTTAAAGGAACCAGAAAATAAGGCAATGATGGCCTATGTCTGTCACCGAAAACTGGGAAGAAAATAAAAAACCTCTAGCACTATATTTGAAGTGATAGAGAATCAGGATTTATTACTTTATTACTTTATTTCTGGCCAGGATGTGCCAAGGAAGAATATTCCAAACACACACATCTTTGCTGAAATTTCCCCTAAGTTTTATACACTGCAAGCTCATAGAGATACATTGTTTTAAAGTTCATTGGTACAGGGTTAAGCAACTCCCAGTATTCAGGCTCCCATTGGGTCTGAATTTCCTCATCTCCGATGTTGATTAGATTTCCATTTCTAGATTCTTCTTATCAGTCCTTTCCTGGAATAGGTGGCTCCCACTCTGCCTGGGGTATTGTCTTGGGTTGATGGTTTGTTAACAGCCCTTGATGGCCCTTCATGGTTGTTATCTCTTGCGTATCTCTTGTGCTGCTCCCAGTCTGCCGAGATGTTAAGACCATCTCCTAAAACAACACAAAGGAAATTCCTTCCCAAGACAAAGTCTAGCCAAGCCTTACTAAAGAAACAAAATAAAAATTTTAAACTTAGTGTATTTGGTAACACCTCCAGCTCAAGGCTAAGATAAATTTTAGAAGTGCTGATGCTGCTAGTGGGGTCTCCAACTGTGATGCAGCAAAAAAAAATAGGGGTCTCTCAACATCACAGCACAACCCAGGCACTGGCAGCAGGCAGGAGGGTTCAGAGCAGCACTTTGACATGGCTCTAGTTTTGGCAAAGGAGTAAGTAATTTTGAGCCCCCACCCAGAGTGGATGCACAATAATGAGAAGGAAATGCAGAATGAACCTGGGTAGAGCCACAGACATACAGCTCCATAACAGTGACCCATGCTGTACCTGGTTATTCTGCTGGTGGTCACTGAAGTTACCCACTTTCCTGATTGACAGGCAAATAAATTATATAATTTTTCTCCATTAGTTGTCATGCATCTGCTCTGCAGAGGACCATAGACTCCCCGCACAGCAGCGTGTGGGCTGTGTGGGGTTGTGCCGTGTGTCCCTCAGAGGTGCTTGCCCCATCTCAGCCAAGTTGGGGGCCCACAGGGTTGCTGGCCCTCCTAAAGGAAACTTCAGCTTGACCTTGCCCTTTATCACAATAGAGGCTAGAGACTCTGTGGGTCCTTCTGCACACACAGACACTGTGACTTTGGGAGTCTGGCAAGTAACAGCGTGGTCTGTTATGCCCTGCCTGCTCTCACAGTACCTTAGGATTTTGTGGGATGGACATCACCTCTGTACCCAGAAGGCTGTAAGCCAAAGTAGTCTTATCTACTGGGAGGATTCGAGCCATAGCATGTGGAAAACCACTTCTCTGAACATCCCACCACTGGGGAAAAGACAGCTGAAGTCCCAATACAAGCAGCCTGCTCATCTCAAGAGGAATGTGCCTGTACTTTTCAAATGCCTCACAGCTGAAAGCAGGTCCCACACGGCCTGGCACGATAAAGGACGAGCACATCGGACCCTGACTCACAGGGCTCTGCAACCTCTGTGGCTGCTGGCAGAGCCTGGAAGGGCAACGGTGCACATGGGACTGTCATGCAAAGCTGAAGCATGTTAAATCCTGGTAGAAACGGGTGAGTGAGCGTTTCTCTGTGCGGTCTTTACCTCTCTGAAGATGTTTACTTTGCTCTTTGTTCTTCCCCTCTATTTCCTTCCTCTCTACTTCACACCACTAATACGTTAAGCACAGAGTAGCAATGAAACAGAAGAAATGAAAATGCAGTCTCAGCAGCAATAGCCCTCAAGCTGTGCTGGAAAGAAAAGATTAAAGTAAGATGGGTGGTTGAGGGCAGGGAGCAATGTGCTTGTCTGGCTGGTGGGTCCCCACAGGGAAGCCCAAGTGCGATGGTCCCTTCCTTATTTACATCCCCGTGGTACAGCACTTCAGTCTGTAGGAATACCAGGCAGATAGAGGATCAATGCCATGAAATCGACCCTTCACAATCAGCTGCCAGCAAAATTACTGGAATGTCTCCTTGCTACTATGCAGTGTGGCTAAGGAAAAAGAAAAGGAAGTACAGAGAGTGGCAAAGGAAGGAAGTGGAGAAGGAGGTCCCCCTCTCAGTCTGGAATGTCCCAGTTCATACACTTATGTAAAGAAATTCTTTTTAATCATGCCTGAAGTTGGTTACCCAGTGTAAACCTTCCTTCTCATTGTTTATTAGCATCACTGAGTCTTTCAGACAGAGCCTGGAGGCCTTTTGCCAGTGTTAAACATGTTATGTCCCATGAAGGTGGTGGGGATGGCTGAGTGAGAAGAGTTGGCTGCCAGAGAGGCTGGTGGTTGCTGCACTGGAAATTTTTCTTTTCGTCTGTCATTTTTAGGCAAGCCAGGATGTTCCTTTCTCACAAATCTTGATCTAAAAGTACAGGCCCCAGATTGCTTAATATTCTGGGTGCTGAGGGAATTTCAGATTCCTGCAGTGGGACATATGTCTATAGAAACTCTTTGTAGTATTTGAGACCATCTGTCATACTTGAGCGGGTTCAAGGTTTTTTTCTCTTTTTACAATAGCAATATGAGAAAGCACAAAGCTCACATATCTGATGATTGCACAAGTGGGATTTTTTTGGGGGGAGGGAAATAATTTCAGTCTGATCTTTCTCCATTATTTTTATTCAACTCTACATTCCTCAGTTCAGCTCTACTTAAACACAAAGCAGAAACAATCAAGTGGCCCTTGTGTGAGGAGCAGCACTTGGAAGAGGCACAGCACTTGGGAGACCACAGGTGCTGGTGGCCTTGTTTTATAGGACAGTGACTGATATCCACCAGTGTCCGGAAACAGCAAGCCTATTCACATGAAAAATAAATCTTAGGTGAAATACGGGCTTCCACGGATCATCTAGTAAAGGTGAACATTTTTTATATCATATTGCACACTAGGAAATAAAAACCAAACTGCACTGACAGGATGCATTGACAGTGCCCTTTCTACAGCAGATTTTTATGTGTTTTCCAGAGTCTTTAATTCTCTTACTTCAGAGTCCCTCTCACTGTGGATTTATGACATGTTTCCTGCCTCCCTTTGCCTCATCTGTTCTCCCACATCTCTTACTTGAACTACTTTAAAGTGACACGTTGACACATATCTATGTGATGAAAGCGAGCACATAGCTCCGGACTCGGCAGAGTGTGTTTCTCTGCAGCGTGGTGACCCCAGACCAGCCAACACCCCCAGCCAATGTCTGAGCACAAATGCAGTGGACAGGCAGAGGGACACATGCCTGGCAGAGAAAAGGCCAAGAACAGGGAGCAGAAAGGCTTGGTCTACATGGAGCAGTAAGGATATCGCTCTGCTACAACCCTTTGGATGCTTACCTGGGGCTACCGGGTGAGAAGTAAAACTCTGACTGCTACTAAGTCACGGCCCATGATGGCAGCAGTTTGATGGTCCCCTCTGGAATAGTTACCCTCTGGTAACTTCTGATACCTGACATAGATGGATTTACCTTCAAACCCCAAAGCGACCCCACCACCCACCATCACTGCCACCTATGACACATCTATGACCCTCTACCCACAATCTTCCTCCTCTCTCTTCCTCTAAGGCCAGGTAGCATCTGCTTGCTCAGCTTCGAGCAGCAGGGGAGAGAGGATAGCATCTAGAGGCAGGATCCGAGGGTCTCCTGTCTGGCCATGCTTGTCCAGGGACTAAAGCAAGCATAGTGAGTTAAAGGTTCCCCTCTCTCTGACTGATCTCAGATCACTCATGACTGCTTTTGTGCTTTAGTTTCTTCCTACATAAATTAAATGAGTCTATCTGTTCCCTGCTGGGTTTGTTTTCTCCTTTCTATCTGTGTTACTCCCCCGTTCTTACAGATTCAGTTTAATATCCAAGAGCATCTGTATTTGCTAATGTTTTGAGGTGAAATAATTTAAAACATGTTTTGAAGTCCTTCTGCTTCTTAATGCACTGCATCTCATGGAAGTGTGAGATCCTAGCATGAGGTTCAGACCCACAAATTAAGTATACCAAATGCTGTAAGAGATCACTGGCCACTCCCCACTGATGGTCATCCCTGTTCCCTATCTAAACCAGGGAATCTCCTTTCTTTGGTCCTTACAAAAAAATGCTTATTTGTATGGCAGCCTCCCAGCTCTCCGCAAAACGTGAAATGTTGAACACCTTTGTAAAAATATTGAGCCTCAGCACCCCTTCCCAGGACATCTCTTCCCAGGCAGTCCTTCCAATGGATGCCTTGAGCGGCAGGGATTACTCATCCTGCAGAAACAGCAGCACATGGCAACTTGCTGCCTTTGCCTTCCGCTGGGCAGAGGCTTTTAGAGGATGTGCACTTTTAAGGGATGCATTAATTTACCTTTCAAATGATTTGGCTGTTTTCTGTAGCCTTAGAGGTTTCACATAGTCTGGCTGCATCGTTATAGGGAAATTGCTTGTTCCTGGTCAGTACAACCATAAGTTAAATCTCAGCTGTTCTCTGTGTAAATGTGGACACCATCCTATGTAATGTTACAGCTATTAAGACCCTTTTTACTACCACTAGAGTAAAAAAGAGTATATTCACCATAACACTTGTAAAATAATTATGTGAAAATATATAGATCTGCTTTTTTATCTGCTTGCAAAAGCCCCTACGAGGAGGTGTCGTTAAGGATATTGAAGTTTTCCAGTGTTAGCATGAATCTTAGAGCTTGCTATCTATTGAGATTAGCAGGGAACAGTTTTTAAAGAAGGCTATGGAAAATCATTACAAAATTTCAAACCTGTGAGGTCATGCTCTTCCATAACTTTGCAAAACACTATGCATTTGGTTTAGTTCAAACGTCTATCACCTGTAATAAAAATATTAATTGAAAAAAACCAGTTCAAAGCAAGGTTTGCACAGAGCTTATCAGCATCCCACAGCATTCTGCAGTACTGAATCTGACAGAGTAACTCATTGTACAGAAAGGTTCTGTTTCTTGCTTCCATTAAAACCTTCTGCCTGGATATTTCACTGGATCCCTTTAGTTCTTCTGCCACAAGAAACAGAGTTCCCTATTGATCTTCTCAGCATAATCTTACAGTATTCTGGTCATCTGCCAGGAAACTTTGGACACAGACAAAGAAGCAAGGTCTGAGATGGAAACAGTTAAAATATCACTCTGACATAAGTTCTGTTCAGCCTGTTCATTTGAAACCGTGAGAATGAAGCCCGCTGTATACAGAGAAGTGGGCATTTGTGTGATTTAGTTTAGACATAGTCCCTCATAAGGTCACTGTTTGCTACCATTCCACCAGGTCTAAGGGGCTTTGGAGTAGCTTTTTTTGGGAAGATTCTGTAACTCAAGTTAACCCTGACCTAGAAAACACTAGTCCATTTCAATACTATAGCTTTGTTCTCAGCTCAGATCTACATGAATCATATTGGGAATTCACCACATTAACAAAACATAGAAATGAGAGTGGGCTGACCTCTAATTCCAGGGAAATGTCACAGGAGTCTTGTCACCATTTAAAGTCACCTGCCTTCCAGCCCTCACCTTTAAGTTCACAGGTATGCTGGCCACAGCGCCTCTCCTCCAACACAGGCCATTTCTTTTTAAAGTTTTTTTTGAGTTTTGAGTATTCTGCAGCTGAGCTTCAGTCTTTGTCTTCTCTCATCTTTTCCTATAGCATACTTATGCTACCAAAAGACTAATGATAAACCTACTTTCAAAGGGACCTTAAAATCTGAGTGATTGACAGTCTGCATGAAATCTCTTAAGTGCATCAAGGTGATTATCACAAAGGCCTCTTTGGACAAACGCCTCTTCCACACTTCCTGGCCAATTAAAGCTGGATACACATCTATTAAGTCTGAGGGACAAACTTCTGAAGAGTTTGCTAAAGTTGATAGGAGAATTTCTCCCAGGACAGCAGGGAGAGCAAAGTGTAGGGTCACAGAGCATATAGCACTATGAAGGGGTTTTCAGGATATGGCCCTCAGGCATGAGAAGTGATCTTTTTGCCACATGCAGCTGAGGAGCCTCAAACAAACGTGCTCTGCAATATTGCTCATACAAATGACATTGGGCTGCGGAAGCATGGAGGAATCATTTCTGCAGTACACTGTCAGCTGGCGAGAAATTCTGCAGGAAAGAAAGCTCCCAGCTGCCTTAGGCTGCAGGCATCAAACCTATAGGCAGCCTTGCTGACACTACATAATTGTTCACAAGTAGGGCAGGCTGAATGACACCCTTTGAATCACAGAGTTTCATGTCTCTGGCAAATGGAAAAGCAGACATCAATAGATGATGAATATAGTGAGAATTGTATTCTAATTGGAAATAAGACATATATTACCTTGTACTGGATCAAATAACATGAAGGATTAAAATGGCTGTGCTGAATAATTGAGATCCCAGTTGTATAATTTTTCCTATCATTTTAAAGTTTCACCACAGAACCAGAAATATTCCACTAGTAAAAAAAGGTTGCTTATAAAAAGAAAAAATATCAAAGAGCCATCAGTGAATAGGAACATTAGAGAGAGAAGCAGAATTTTCCCACTCCTCACCCCTTTTGTATGTGCAAGTACTACTTTATAGGCTTTGATTTTTTATAAAATTATAAACACAGAGAAATTCCTGAGAAGCAGCTAGTGTACTCACATCAGATGTATGGTGATGCTGAAAATTTCTCTCACTTTTCCACCCATGCATTTGTGGTGCTGTGCAATTAGAAGGAATTGGCAATACTTGATCACAGTAACATCTGCATCCAGTTGTAAACTGGTGATTCAAAGCAGGAATACTCACAGGGTTTAAGACAACTCATCTGAAGGATCACTTTCTAAATCTAGGCATGAGTAAACAGATTCCTTTCTACCGGGACTATTTGTCCTCAGTGCCACACAAAGCAACTAGCTGTAACCACAGGCACATTCAAAGCCTCTGTGTCATATTACTAGTAGCTTGAAATTCAGACTACAGCCTCTTTGAAAAGACAGTATTTTTCCAGAAATGTTTATTTTACATTTAAAGCTGTTATTGTTATTTCTTTTCAGTGGTGTAGAAGTCCAGTTGGAAGAGTTTTCTTTCCTCTGCATTGAAGCTGAAAATTCCTGGAAAGCCATGACAATATTCAGCATTCATGATTACACAGACAGACATATTTCATGAAAATTGCATAGGCTTTTAATACAGGATTATGAATGAGCTCTAATGTTGAAATTATATTAGATTGGATTTCAGAACGTATTTAACATATTTCCATGCAGCAACCTTGGGATGTCTTTTCAATAACAGTGATTATTACAGGCAGGCTGTTTTTAAAGAAAACATTAGTTCAAGGTGGACAGGGCTTCCTGAAAAATGTTGTACATCTTTATGGCTGATGTTTTAGTTGTTTTGAATTAACTTTTTTCACAGGCAGAATGAAACATTTCACCATATAATTCTTCATGCATGTCTTCAAACAAACCTGGAGCCTTTGCCGTGAATTTTTGAAACTGTAATACAATCTCAGGCATGAAAACTCTTTGTGAGCTGAAGGTGAGCATTTTGCCCCAGGTTATCTGGTTTCTCTCAAAATATAAATATTCTTAGGTAATGTCTGTCTTTTCAAAACAGTGGTTGCCCAAGGTGATTCAAAGGCATCTCTAAGTACCAACCTGGGAACAATCCCAGGCTTAGTCTTTTACAGGCCTCCAACAGCTGACTGCCTAGCCCACAGATCTTGGTTAGGACAAGCTGCTTGATCAAGCGGAATGGAATTTGGATTTTTCTGTATATAATGACAAGCACATTGAAATTATGCATTACCCAGGAAGCATTTGGAAAGCAGAAGTCAGTGACTCATCTTTGGGATCTACCTGTACGAGCAATTTCTCTACCTGTCCCCATGGCATCGGTTCCTTGGACCAGTGGCTCAACTGTGCCATTTTGCCCATTTTTCTTCCTTACAGAAAGCAGCAGAGTTCATTGCACATGGGCTATTGTGGTACACTGATGCTGCCTGCTATTTGTCTCTTTCACACTGGTGTCCATCGGAAGTAAAGCTACAGAAAACACTTAGATTTTACCAGTGTGAGGCACTGAAAGGCTTTCCTTCAGTCATTAGCAAGTTTGATAGCTCTCATTAGTCTACTTTAGTCACTGGAGAAAAGAGATGTGTGTTTCCTACACTGGTGGCATAAACACTCCCCTCGCTTTTATACTGCTGGAAGAAATGTGTATTTTCAGGGCTAAAATAGTAATCCATTCACAGTGCATTTCTGAAACCAACCCTATTTTATTCATCTCACCTAAATGGTCAAAACTGTGAAACTGGATGCCCCAGGTTTTATTCCTAACACCTAATAGAGATTCCTTGAAGGGATGTTTTGTAGACATTTGAAATAGGAAGCCCTTGCCCTATTCTCACTGCTGTTGTGAAACTCTAGGTGAGTTCACAGAGATGTGGATTTTTATTGCAGTTTAACATTTCTAAATATCATGCTGGTTAAGAATAGGCTGAATCCTCTAAAATTGACTTTTATTTTTGCCCTCTAACTTGATCCATGGAATGTCTCTACTAATTAAATATCAACAGGAAATAAATGTCTTCACGGAGGTATCTATGGCAATTTTGGTTTGTGGCGTAAAAGCTCAGATGAAAAAAAATCCACATACAGAAAGACACATACATTTTTAAACAGTATTTATGAACTCATGCATGGCCAACCAGCGAGGGACGGAAATGGCTGGAGACATTTCTCCTGAGTCGATCCGGATTTGTGCCTTTTCAGCCAAGTTATCCACAGATATGACAATTCCTGTACTCTTAGACAGAGTAGTCTTGGCCAGTTAGCAAGAAGCAAAGCTGTGCATCCTGCTCGGTCAGCCTCAGCCCTGCAATACCATTCAGAAGTGATGCAAAACTGTATCTAAAAGTGCCTCCATTTGTACTAACAGCAGGAACCAATCACACTGCTTTTTTTCTTGCCACCCAGTATCAACTTCTTAAAGAATAATTTATTCTCTTTTTCTGCTGATGACTGAGAAGAAAATCTGCCTTAGAAATCTCCATAGCCTGAATAGTTGAATCAACTGAAAGATGAAATAAAATACCCAAAGGAAAGTGGAAAACCTACCATCTCACTTGGCATCTGGATGTAGGAAAAAAGCTGCTCCTCTAGGACCAAAACACTTTTAGATAGAACCTACTATTGGGCACTGTCTCAGCCTTTCAAGAAATCACTTTCTACTGTAAACACTGACTGCAGTCAACACAAAATATTTATTCCCCTCATCTGAGGATCTTCCATATGCTTTGAGGTGGTTGAGTTCATAAATGAGAACACCAAATATTATCCCAGTTGCATGTACATCAGTCAGCTCTTGGATGCTCTCCCTCAATGTCATGGCATCAGTAAGGATGAGTGAAGCTGCCCTTTGCCCAGGCTGCTGTTTGGTTTAAAACACCAGATTTGGGTGTTGCTAAAAGCACCTCCCTCCATGGATGTCCTTGTTTTCCGAAGTAAACAGTCTCTGGCATCTTGTGACCTGAACAGGTCCAAGTGTCTGACCTTGATAAAAAAAAAAAATTATTTGAAAAGAAAAATCTGCAGCCTAAATTATCTGAGGCACTGCTTTCTTTCCTCAGCAGGATGCTGGAATGTCCAGGCTGTGGTAGGAGCTGCTTGTACGCCACAGACCCACACAGGAACATATTTGCCCTCTAATGATGTATTAGGCAATGGCTTTGAGTTGGCAGGCTACTAAAAGCCCTAGGCAAACAAAGATAAAATTGTAATTTATCAACAGAGAATACTGAATTAATGGTCACCGGTGACTGCTGGGACTGGTGGTAGCCCACAAAGCACAAGCTGACAACATAAAGACAGCAAATTCCAGATACTGTTTAGACTTTTCTCAGCTTTGGGGAGGAAAAAAAGCTGGTTGGATTTTCTTCCCTAGAAATTGTTCAAACTAGGAACAAGACAAAACGATCACCTTTCTCAAAATGCAGTACAACAGGGCTCAAGCAGTAAAAGGGCATGAAAATACTGTGATTGCAACTACCTTCTGCAGCTTGTAAAGGAAGGCATGAAAACAGAGCAGTGGGGGGCATGCAGAGAGGCAGCTGGGGCACTGGCTCACTGAGGAATCAGTAGTGCTGGGCTTTGGTGGTTATCTCTTTTGAGAATTTGTTCCGTGGCTTTTAGGACTTGTATTCTCTGTATTAGTTATTTTGAGGAGTAGGATTTTCCAAAGGCATCCTGTTCCTGTCAAAGATTTTAAGGATTCTTGAAAATATTTTATCTCAGCTATGTTGAGAAACCTTTCCTAGTAGTCCTATCAGTTCAGATTTATAGGAGCTTTTTTTCACTAAAGTCAGTGGTGTTAGACACATACCAGAATGAGGTTAAGAATTAGGACCTATTTTTACAGTGTTTCACAAGTCTGTGTTATTTTAATTATTCTGAGTTAAATGTGACCTTAACAGTGCCATGATGGAAATCCATGTAGATAAGGTGAACCAGAGGTACAAACAGCATCGGGCAAAATGCAAGTTCCTCTTTCCCTTTCCCACCCTCTAGGTACCCTTCCATCTCCTGACTGATCTCTAGTTGGAAACCAACTGTTCTTACAGCAAGGAATTCAATCTCCTCACCAGCATCATTGCCACAGTGATTTCTGTGAACTGGTCCCAGCACCAACTAATTTCACAAAAAAACCCAGTGAACAGCTAAGAAATCACAAGGGATGCTGGCTGTTACAGACCTAGGGCAAATGTGAAGTAGAGTTCTGGAGGTGAAAGGTTCTCTACACCAGTACAGACCTTTGAAATTTCCCAGTCCCAAGGGTGTACTTTCATGGGAAGAAAAAGCTGTTTCAGATCACACCAGATATTTTCTGCACTGCCCAGCAGTTATACCTGAGGATGTTCTCCAGATGTTCATGTTTCTATGAAACATACAATAATAAAGTTGTAAACTGGATGAGACAATACTAGAAATGTAAGAACAAGGGCCTTAGGGCAGCCTGGAAAAACATGTACATTAACTTGCCCACACACAAAATCAACTTGTCCTCTTTAAGAGGCCAACAAAGATGTATTTTATTTGCTTTTCCAAAGAACTGCTACTTTTCCCAGCAGGTGGGCACACACAACTTGTCATGGTTCTTATATTGCCAACAGGCAATTGCTTGTATTTTGGGAAACAGATACTCCTTTCCATTGGGCATACAAGAAGTGAGAAGTACAAGGTCTAAGACAAGATGAAGCCACAGTTTAGATACCTTTTATTCCACAGGGAAAAGAAAATAATAGTGTGCCATTGTCTGGAAAACTACAAAGAGCAACAACTGAGAGTGCATTGGCTAAGACATCTGCAGAGTGAAATGTCTTAACTGTTTGCAAGCTGTCTAACAAGAGTAAAATAGGAGTTTGAAAATGGAAGCCTGTTGTCTTTTCTTTTCTGGAACAGTTTCTCTTTTCTGCAGGCTATATTGGCTAAGCAAAACGTCCAAGCAGTCCTAGGAGGTCTTAGGGGAAGGCTTCTGGGTGTGCTTTTCCTGCTTAATTTGGGCTGCTCAAGTGGGTCCTGATCCCAAAAATATGTGGACATAACTGAGACCTTTTTGCTTAGTGCACTTAATACTACACTGGTAGCCTTTGTATAGGGGTTTCAGAGTGTCACGTGCCTACACTGCTTGGAGTCTGGCTATTCCAGTGATTTCACTGGGGCATGTTTGCAAGTATTATCTCATCTTCTTTTTTTTAGGTGACCAGAAAAGGAAGATAGTTATTGGCTGCTGTCATGACTTTGATCTGAAAAGCCTAGTCAGGCCTTGTGGAATATGACTTCTCTTTACAACAAAGTGGGAGCAAGCCAGACTGGAATGCAGGTCTTCACATATGGAGGATTAGACATTTTTGCAGGTTTATTGTGGGACCTGTAGGAGGCCTCATTTTAATAGTCAATAAAACAAGACGTATTAGTTCAGTTTCCCAATGTGCTAAAGAAAATTTTTTGTTTTACTCTACTGAACTTGGAAGCTGACAAATTTGTGTCTGGCGCCATTGAATACTCTGTCATTCATTCTATAAACAAGTGGGTATAGAGCACACTGATTGTAATGCAAAAAGTGCAAACATTTGTTTTGTTTTCATCCTTAAATTCCTCCAGGGATAGGAAAAGAGAGGGAATGATTTTGAAATGCTGAGTTAGTACCAGAAAAGTAGCCTGTGTCATGTATTTCATATTAGCTACCAGACCATGAGTGAAGGACAAGAGGACTACCGGCCATGCAGCGACGTTAACCACAGACATTTTGTAACATAATGAACAATAAGAAAAAACAAATACATGTCACTAATTCTATTAGAGAAGGTCTAACACAAATTCAATTGGGTAAATGGAGTGCAAATCAAGGTTAACTGAATTAAGACTGAGACGATTCAGTACAACTGTGTGCATCCACACTTGACATCATGTTTGCGACCACTCATTCTTTGCTGCCACCCCAAGAGAAACCCTGACTTATGATACTGTTTTATTTATGTACTGTAGTCACTGTGGTAAGGCCTCAGTTTGAAGTACTTCATACACACACACTGGGGTTTTGTTTTAGTGTTTGAGACCTGACAGAAATTGTGAAAAAGGCTTATGATTCAAGTGCCTTTTATATATGGAAGCCATAAAGCTACAACTATGAGAGAATCTCAAAGCAGATGCTTTAACTGGCCTTGTGTGGCTGATCCAGCCACCACCGCTTCTCCCACCCTGAGGAACACCAGGAGCAGCTGGGACAGTGTCTCTCACTAAAAATTTCTCTGGTTTTGAAGTGGTGAGGTACACATGTGTGTTAAGAAAAACTGCATGCCATGCACTGCAAGACACAGCCTGCCTTGAGCTAGACTGCAGCACAGAGCCATCCCTTGTGTCTGCTGCCAGGGCAGCACCAGCAAAAGGACTGAATGCCGCCGAAGGTCTGCCTTGGCACAGCACCTCTGGGTGCTGACAGACTGGCCAGGTTATGCTGGGAGCACAGGGCAAAGCCACCATGGGACATTCAACTTTGCATCTCTTTTTAGTAGGTACAAGTTAGTACCTAATTTCAAAAATATCAAACTATTACTGTTTCGAGAGGAAAGTACCGTGGATGGGTGGGACACAGTCCCAAAGGACTAATTTTTGGACTAACAGGGATCATACTAAACTGGTAAAATAAGTGTGCAGTGTGTCATCTGGACCCTTGGCAGTGTTTGGGAACAATTAGTAAGGGATTTAATTTCTATGTAACTGGTTTCCACAAACACAAACATGGAAGCCAGTCTAGAAACAGCCTGCAACTTCTACCCCTCCCTTGCACCTATCTTTTAAAACTTGCTGCAGGGCTGATTTACCAAAGGGCATTAACCTTCTGCCTGTGCAGTTTTCCAACTCTGCATCCTCAGAGATGAAACTTTGGCAGAAACCAACTTGCCAGCTACATTCCTCCACTGCAGACAGAACCTGGGCAGTGCAGGGCTCCTTGCCTACAACTCACCACATCCGACATTGAATCTTTCAGAAGAGGCTAAAACTTCTGCTAAGTTAAAGTTGAGCCTTTCTCTAAATATTTCCTTGCTCTACTGGGGCCTGGGTGTTTGTGATAGTCTCTTGAAAGCTGGTAGGTGCAAGGACACCTGGTACCCTGCAGTGCTGTGTCCCTGCCAGAAACCTGCTGGAGATAAGGCATTGTATGTATAATATTCACAGTAAGTTAGAGGAAAGCAAAGTAAAAGCAGTTCCCTAAGACATACTGCAGTGAAGGATGCAGAAACTTGACATAAAACCAGATAAATAAGGAAGCAGAACAGAATTATTTATAAATAAATTTATTTTGTATTTGTGTACAGCAAATATATGAAAACAAATTGGATTTGAAAAATGTATATTTGATTTCTTAAAAGTATTGAACCCTCTTATGGAAAGGTTTTAGTTATTAAAAAGGTACAGAAGGCTAAAATGATACTCAAATAATATATGTGTGTGTACGTATATATATATAAAAACATGTGCAATTTTATATATATATATAGTATATATAAATAACATGTGTCTTACATGAATTTTAAGGTATCTTATTTAAACATCTGAGTAAAATAGAGATATAAGAAAATATAGTTTGCAATTTCTACACAATTTGCATTCAGTTTTTATAAGCATCTAGACAGTGCAAAATTTAAACATACAGAAATATTCTATTATTCTATACATTGTGCTCAGCTCCCAAGTTTCCTCTGTCATGATCATCACCAGACTGAACCAAATTTGGAGGGTTCAATACTAGCCCTTACTAGCCTCTTCTAAGAGCAATAAAAGGAAATCTGTCTTACCTTGCACTGCGCCGTGGCATAGCTTGTGCACGAGAACAATGCATTTCCTATATTAAATGATCTATCTCCCAGAGATCACCTACACCTCACCATATTGACTCATTTCATTGCATTCCATATCCTGCAAAAATAAATCTCCTGTAGGACAGCATACACTACTGGGTTCTCAAGTTTAAGTAATATATTTCTTTAACATAAGGCAAGAATATACTGAAATTTGATAATACTTAAATCGAACAGCAATCTGGAATTAAACCACACTTATGTACCACATTTTTATAGATGCTGCCTTTTTAATGTTTATGTCAGAAAATGTGGCAGAGAAAACCTACTATTCTTTAAATAAAAGCAAGGGATAAAAGCAGCCCTTCTAGAAGAAAACCTAAACCTTTTGCTAAAACCTAACAACACTAGAAGAAACTCGACTGCCTTGAAACACCAAAAGTCAATCTGCAAAACTTTTCCTGCAGCTAAAGAGCAATTCCTTGCATGACATCTGGGGCAATACTCATACAAGTAGGTGCTCACTACAGCAGAGTCCAAGTGTTTTAGCTGTAAATATTTATCACCCTTATTTGCATCTATTAAATGTTAAGGTGCAGTATGTTTTTTTCATGTCTTTCTAATGTTGCTTAAAAACGGCAATTCTGACCATTCCATATGCTTTCGCAGTAGCTATGTTTTAACTGATGGGTGTTTGAACTTTAGATAATACGTTTATTATCACTGACATAAAAACATCAATCCTGCTTCCATAAAAATCAGTGGTTGCTTTGTTCCTACTAAAAATAAAATTGGATCCAAACATGTTAGTCACAAAACTTGCTAGTAAAAGTAAATACTATATTCATTAAGTGTCTTAGTGTTTAAAGGCAAAGTGGTGTTAGCAAATACTGTATAGTATAGCTTAAAGAATAGTATCATGCACAATTCTAAGTGTTATTCAACAAAATCTAAAAGCAGCTGTGAAAAACATCTTATGGGACAGTGAATTTTACTACATGAAAATTTCTGGAGCTGTGACAGGCTTTTTTCAAATTCATTTCTTACACCAATGCTGTCACTCATGTCCTACATCGCAATTGCACAAACTAAAGGCTGGATCTTGCATGCAGAATGCATCCAGACCACCTAATCTTTAAAACTCGATACGTCAGGAGGGTTTCTCTCTTTCTACTGCATTCATTCCAAAACTCCCCTCTAGCAGAAACTGTCATGTTTCTGAACCCTTGTAGCAACTGACAAGATAAAGAGCCTAGTGTCATCCTTCATCTACTTCACTTTGCAAGTTTATCTCTGCTCTTGCCCATATAATTGCCCCCTGCAGATTTCAACTTGAATTTAGATTTTCATTACACTTGTTGAACAGGCCTCGCAAACAGACAAAGCCTCATTAGTAGCCTGCAAAAGTGAGCCTTACTAGTTAAAACCTTGATTTAAATGCCAAACAAAGGGGAAACATAGATGCTGAGACAATGTTTACATCCTGTCAACCACACCCTTGAAATTTTGGCAGTAAATTAGCCAAAGGATGGTTTTAACAGCTCATCCATCTCTTTCAATTGGGAAGGAACAGCCATAACTACAAGTTTTTGCATGGTGCAGCTGATGCTGGGAGATGGCTGAATACTTATGACCAAAGGCTGCATGCCTCACAAGTCAGAACAAAGCAAAGATGTGCTAGGAATTCAGGATTTTCTTATGCCCAGAAGTTTCCTATAGACTGGAGGTAAACACAAGTCCCATTTCCCACACAGAAAGAAATAGTGCTTGAACCTAGAGTAACACAGCATTAAGAAGAAACTAATAACTAATGATGTCAAAGCCTCTCAGTTTAAAGATTCCCCAAAGCAGTCTCAAAGAAATGAAGAAAAAAAAGAAAACCTGTGGACTTAGTCAATACATTTTTCAGTTCAATTATACAGTAAATGCACTGGTAGGCAAGGCCTCAGTTCTGAAAAGGTGAGGAAGAAGAAGAATGGTGCAAAATGCTTTCATACATTTGAACATTCTTAGGATATAAGAGAGCAGGCAACTTGAAAACTAGAAAACATTCCTTGTAAGCTGTGTGGGATCAATGCAGTTTTCTGCAGGCTTTGCTTCATTCTACAGCTCAGCTTTGCCTGTTTGGGCAGGAGTGGTGTTACTGCTGCCTTCTCCAGCGTTGCTCTTGTCTGCTGGCGTGAAAGATAATGAAGCAGAGTTTGTGCAGTACCGTTTGCCAGTTGGGCGAGGTCCATCATCAAAAATATGCCCCAGGTGAGCACCACACTGAAACAAAACACAATAGAGTATCACTGTGTCTCCGTGCAGCTCGACGGCATCACTATGCTGTTAAGCAATGACTAGCAGCTGCCTCCAAGGAAGCACATGGGTGCCTACATTGCCCTTTCAAGTGGGATTTACAATCTACATTTATTTGCAGGAGTGATCCAGGAAGATGTTCTTCGGAGATACCACAGACTCCAAGCCCAAATTTCCTGTGTGTTTCCCGTCATGCAACTGTGTATGCTTGGTTGGACCACCATCTCTCAGGAGCTGCCTGTAATGATCTCATGGCAGGAGCTCAGTTAAAAACAGGGTGGTGAGGACAGCACTGCACGTTTCACTTACTGCTGTAGGGAATCTGTGTACAAAAGGGACAGTCTCAGCTCTGGGCTCCCTCAGCCTCAGCCATCTGCTACACCCCTTGGTAAAAAAACATTAAACCCTTTGGTGGTCCTGGGCAAGGACCTAAACCACTGAAGATGTTCTTTGGAGTGTGCTCTCACACTTTTATTCCTTTCCCTTTCTGTATAGCCTGGCACCCTTCATCCGGGTCTTTCTGGGTGCACTTCTTTCCCCTGGAGGGGATGGAACTCAGCCTACTCACGTCATAATAATTTCTACAGTATATACAGGATAGCGACAAGTGACTGAAAAAGACCTGTAGTGCAGATACGTAAAATATTTCTTAATTAATAATCTTTGTCTGGAAGTAATTATAAATGATGCTAAATTTTGCTTTTTGTAAGAAATACGGAAGTACAAATGGTCTGTTGTCACTTTTGCTCTGTATGAATCAGACCCATACACTTGCAATGCTACTCAGGGTGAACACTACTGATCCTGTCTGTAAGGAAGGTAAGAGTTCTTTGCTTTACAAGGACTGCTTTACAAGTAGAATATTTTGAAGAAGCTAAACCCACTGATCCTTATTCATAAATTAAGATTACTATCATTGCACATTATGGCTGACAATTTATCTGGATAATAAGAACTTCTTGTAATTAGTCACCTAAATTCCACAAGTTCATTTTTACAGCCTGCCACAAGAAATAAAAAAATAAAACCTTGTGCTGGAGAAATATTTATCTTGAACAGGAAAGTCATGCTGCGTTACCAAAGAGCCTTGGCCTTTCAAGTCAATAGCTGATCTCAGTGAGAGCTGGAATGATGTAATTGAGATCACAGACCTGTTCATGGGCTCACAGTCAGACAGCAAAAATGCAAGACTGCAAATTATTCTTAACGTTGAATTAATTCATAGTATTCCAAATACATAGAGAATCACATAGATAGTGATTATTCCAAACTCTCAATGAATTAGTGATGGCAAATCTCTACCCTGCAGTTAGTGTGTTGCTAATGTTCTCCCGCTGTTATGGTCTTTAATTCACCATTAAGCAGCAGGACAGGTGTCTGTAGAAGCAGGTAAAGTCTTGCCTCCAGGTTAAACTCTCTCAACAGACTGAAAGGCTGGGGCAGGCTCTCACAGCAGCTGGGGGACAGAAACTCTTTTCATTTAATGATAGCTGAAACAATAATCTTCACTGCCTCTGGGAGCAGGGCAGGTAGACACATGAAGCTTCAGTGCTCCCACCTGTTGGTTGCACCCATGCAGACACATCCCACAGCAGGCTCCCTGCTCCTGAAGAAGTGTCACTGAGACAGCCATGACAGTCCAGCAAGGATCTCAACAACAACTGAGGGTTTCTTGCCCATGGTATCAGCAGGACGAGCTCCCACAGGCAATGGAAAATTGCATGCATGATTGGGTTAAACAGCAGCTGCTCAGCTTTGTAAGGAAGGAAGATAAAACGTGGGAAATAAGTAAAAGGAATTTGAATTGCACCTAGAGAAAATTACATTTCAAGTCTTCTTCCTAAAAGACTGCTGTCTTGCCACCTCCTCCATTACCCACTGCTTATTCTTTTTATCATTTTCCTTTATATTGAAGACCTTTTTTAGGTTAGTGTGTGCAGAAAACCTGAGCTGTTCCTGAAAGTGGGGTATCTAACAATGAGGCATTTCACCTGACTATAACCATACCTTTGTTGGGGAAAAAAATTAAAAAGTAAGTGTCCCAGAGAGAGTATTTTTCTAAATGCTCAGCATCCTAATTAAATCATCTTATCTCAACTAAGAGTGCTTCAAAATCTCCTGGCTGGAAGTGTTACACAGATCATTTCCAGACTGACATTTAACAAAAGATAAATCATTCCTTCTCTACTGAGCAGAAACAGAACAAGAGAAACTAGAGAGAAATGGTCTGTAGAAGTAATATATTCACATACAGACTACAAAGACAATCCATCAAAAAGGTTTTCCTCACAAAACCTGAGAAGCTGTGTAAGAGTCCAAGGTAGTCTCATTACACCTTTTTGTGATGGCAGAATCACACCAGTATTGAATTACTGCAAAATTTGTTACGTTTTGAGATTACCCCTCACCCAAAATTTATGTGGTGATTCTCTGTATAGAGGACTCTATGACTCATCTGCCATAAACAGAAATGTAATTCAGTCCTTTGTATCACAGTATAAGATACCTGGCACTCAGCTGAGAGTACAAAGGATAAATTGACTTTACTGTCCTCCGCACACGTAATAGGTGCTGACCATTTTTCTAGGACATACATACATGCCTGCAGAGCCTCTGAAAAAAACCCAATGATCTGTTGCAGCCTTGCACATAAATATACTGGGCAGAATGCACTGGGACAGTGAAATGGTTAAAGCATTCCAAGTATGTGCTTGGGAGCAGGAAAGGGGGGACACTGCTAACTGTCAGTATACTTGGATCTCCCAAGGCTCCTGGTTCTAATATGCTGCTGGGAGGAATGGAAAGCAGCTTGCAGTCAGCTGCTGTAGTCAAGACTCCAAGTTATTGGTGTGCAAACACTACTCCTGTGACTGCAGAATTTTATTGATTTGTACAAACACAAATAGTAGCTAGGGAGACCACAGGGAAAGGAACTCTTGAACAAGACAGAGGAAAAAAGAGATGCAACCAGTTTTATAGTATTCGTCAACTGCATTTGTATTAACTTCTACTTGTCACTAAACACTGACCTTTTAAATACATCCAGGGTGATGTGTTTCCAAAAAACTGTGAAAGCTGTTTCTAGGATAATCCCATGGATGTATTTGATTAATATTACAGTGATTTTTTTCCCCATGTTTGCTTTCTATAATGAAGATCATTAAAAAGATTTCTTTATTCTCTCAGACAGGTGGGAAGGACTTCTAAAGAAAAATCACTACTTTTTCATCTGTAAAGGATTAATAAGGTTTTGGGTATGGGAGATGGTACTTCCCTTCAGTTCTACCAAGGTCTGTGATATCAATCCCACTGCTTTGCAGGTTGCAATAAAACTGCATTTTTTTTTGCAGCTGCATTCACACTCCTAAGGCAGATACACAGTGCAGTGGTATTAGCTCTGCTGAGCACTGGCTGCAAAGATGCTCACTACTCCTCAAGCTGTTTTCCTGTGTGACTTGATCACCCATGGAGTTATTGGCCCAGGAAGCTGGAATAGCTGGTAGGAATTTGCTATTGGATTACACAACAACCTTGGTCATATTTTTTCCTTCAAATTCAGATTTGAGTTTTGCTTTGATTTTATAGTGTCTGCATGTGCTGCTAATATTCCTGGTCTCAGGTCTGCTAACACTATTTTGTTTGGCATCAGGAAAATGACATTCCCAGATTCCCTGCCCTGATCACAGACTTCCTTGGATTTCTCCAGGAGCCCTGGCCATCTCCTGAAGTGTGTCAGCAGATACAGGCTGAGCAAGTAGGTAGTAGAGCAGATTTGAGCACTATTCAGGCCTACTAAGCAGAGCTAAAGAGACTGGATTGCATTTTTGACTATGCCAGTAACCACTGGTGAAGCACAAGCTTCCCAATCGGCAGTCTCATTGCTACCTTGCTAGCAAATTTAGAGAAGTGGATATTCCTGCAAAGTGTTGAATGGATTTTCTAAAGCATATCATCAATTTAAAAACTTCACAATTATATAGTGCACATGACAAACTAGCAGACACACCAATTTGGCCATTAACATATTGGGCCAAATGCTCTACACAGACTGAACTTAACGGATACTCTTGAGAAGTTTCTTAAGTCATTCTGAGCCTTATATATGAGGACTGACTGACTAGTAAGGATGCATACCGTCAGGGATAAAATCAGTTATCCCCCTCAACAACACTGTCTGGAAGAACAGCAAATTATCACTGTCCAAATGAAGCTGCTGCTTCTCTCAGGAGGAGGTTGAGCATGTTTGAGCTAGAGCACTACAAGCTGCTGGGTACAGCTGCTGAACACCAATGCAGCAGCTTCTCCCTTTGCTAGGTAATGATTATGCCATTCCCTTCACAGAAAGGAGGGCAGCACAAAGGACGAGAGAAAGTAGAACAAGACAGATAACGGAAAATTTGGGCATGTTTTGAATGACTACTGACTACATTATTACGGCAGCTGGGATTGTTTGAGGCAGTCACTAGGACTGCGCTGGGAATGAGTGTTAGGAATGAGTTAGCATGGATACACAGTAATGTAGAGTGATGGAATCAGCACACAGACAGTCGCTCCACTGCTTTCGACCTCTCTCAACTGCTCACATGCGGAGTCAGTTGGACAGGCTCAGGCTCAGGAGCTCCTTTGAAGGAAACCTCTCCAGGAAGACTATTTTTGTAAACTCAGCACCGAGTCCAGCCATTTACATCCGCTCTGTTAAATCTCACATGAGACAACAACGTGCATTCCAATGATCCCTCTGTGCCTTCAGCTTGTTCCACCCACCTTTTATACCTACGACCCATTGTGCTCTCTCACAATGATTACTATTTAATAGAACTGAAAGGTTTGCAAATCTCAGGGCAAGTACAGCACACTGTAATGGTTTTTGCAGCCTTTGCCATCGGAATGGTCTGTGTGTGCAATAAACTAACCTGACTGCAGGATATTTCAATTCGATGCATCCCATAGGAGAAATCATCATTGAAAGTAATTGCATCGGGACTGATCACATCATAAAAGGAAGGCCAACCTGGAAAAGAGGAACAAGATAGGTAAAAAAAGAGGGTGTCTTTGTGGTAGATAGCATTGCAAAAAGCAGGACAGAGTCACACTTTGTAACATGTTTATCTCACTCCAGAGCATGGAAATAATGAAATGGAGATTTTTTATCCTAAATCACTTAGGTACTTTGGAAAACTTCCCCCCACAAATACAAAGTTGTTTACAGGAAAGGACTAAGCTGTCACTAGCTGCTCAACTGCCATCTCCACAGGGATTTCTGCCTTCCACCACAAGCAGTGACAGCAGTGTAGCTCAGGGACAAAGGTCCCAGGTAAGCCAATTCAACTTTAACCACCAGCTAAAAAAACCCATGAATTCCACCCTGAAGATAAACAGCAAGGAAGTTATGGAACACAAATGTTTTTGCTTCTGCAATATAAAGGTGCTTAAAAAAAAGAGTTGGGAAATTGCAATTTAGAGCCCCAAAACATGCCTTAACATTTGCCTTCACCAAGGCAAACCCAAAAGGATGTGTTTAGACACTGAACCATCACACATTAGAGGTAGTGAGATGATTATTATTGTGTCTCAGGTCAAAACAGTAACGAGTGCTCCAGATCAGACATGGACAGGTGGAATCAAAACTGTGCCTAGATGAGACCCTAGTGGATGATCTGCATGTGGTCTGCAGGATAAAACAACTGTACTCACAAATGCAAATGTTCAATGCAGACAATAGCTAGGCACTGAGCTACACGACCCAACACCAGATGATGACGAGACGTATACCTGACCTACCAGGAATGGCCACTTACCAAAATAATAACCTTCCACTCTTTAACTATTCCACGCTGTATCCCCCTCTCCATAACAGAGGTGAAAAAGAAGGAAGGTCTATTTGGTGAGCCAGAAGATACCCTTTACACAGCAACTTTTCAGCCACTCCTCAAAAGCCATCATAATGCTCCATTTCCTGAAGCAGGGTTCCCACATAAGCACCTGACAAGTTTTAAGGTCATGTTGATGCCTTAAGATTTAGCTTTTGTATTTCTTAGACTCTGTACTGCTTTAGTGTAGCTCTAAAACTCCATATAGTCTGTTAACTCCTGTTCTCACATTCTAGTTAGACGTAACAAATCCTCTCTAGGCCTGGACTCAAGGACACCTTGTTGTTTCAGGCCCCGAAGTATGTAAACTAAAGCTCTAAAAGGGGGACAGACTTGGGGTGAATTACATCATCATCTGAAACTGTAATTGGAAAATTAACTGTGATATGTAAATTGTTCAAAACTTATAAAAATGTAGAAAACTCGTGACCCGGGGTCCATCTCGAGTGTGGCCTCTCCTGGAGAGGGCTTTTGTCTGTCCAAGGTGTATCTATTGAAGGCTCTTCAATAAATACTCATTTTATTCACTTAATCTTATCTAGCCTCTGTTCTAGGTAGCCTTCATCTCTCAGGCATCAGTGTCAGCATCTACCAGCACCCATCTGAAATCTCACCAGCTATCTGTCCTTCTCCTTCAGTCTCTTGCCAAATCTAACGTGCACAGGCAGCTCTTGCTCTCTCCCTGTATTACACACATCCCTAAGAGTAGAGAATTTCCTAGTTTCTTCTCCTAATATCTGTTAAACATTTACTACTGATGATTTCATAAAATGACTTGCAATAAGCTATTATGAAACACAGCAGCAGCTGTGAATCACTGCATGCGGATGAATAAAGGATGTATACAGCTTTCCATAAGAAAAGTGAGTAAAATTTCCTATACAGTAAAAGATGATGTGGAAGCTATCAACTTTTCTGAATGCGGGTAGAGAAAATATGTAAACTGGAAAAAGATCCATGTCTTCAGTTGTATCTTAGATTATTAAATATGGAAGAACATTTATTAGGATGTAAGCATAACAAGTATATTTTTTAAGCAAAGAAATGCCCAGAAATGTGTTTCTCTTGCTTTTCAGAACACACATATTGTAGCATTTCTAACCTACCTGAAGGCATTGAAAGGTACAAGTCCTATGCTCCCAAGGAGCCTACTACCACCACAAGTGTTTCCACCCCAGAACTCACTGCAGAAATAAGAAGGGTCATCTCCCTTTCTCCCATTAGTATGAATGGAAGAGTTCTAGACAGCAGGCAGACTGAGGAGCAAGAACCCTGAACAGGGAAAATATCCCGCAAGACAGGAACTCAAAACAACGCAGCAATGATAACTGCAAAAAACCAATTTATAAATTCTTCCCCTCATGCAAAATGTTGCTGTCAAACAACTACCTTCACAAACAGGAAAGGAGTAAACATATGACAAGTTCTGTTAAAGGGTTAGTTATCCCGTTGACAGAAAAATTGATGTCTCCTAATTGGTGGCTCCTTTCCAACACCATTTGTCATCTTCTTAGCTAGGCCTCCATCTAATGAAAATTGAGGCCTTACATAGAGCTAGTCAGAATACTTTTAATGAAGCCTTTTTTTTTTTTTTTTAATTTAATAATTTTGCGAAGTAGACATACCAGTTTGCCCTTGTGTGATAGCAGAGGAGTTTCAAAGAGAGAGCTCTTTGGAACAATCAACTATCTGATCATGTGAAAGTCTTTAGAGAAGGCAAACTTCAGGGCTGCAGAAATTCTCAAAGAAAACCATGCCTCCTTCATTATAGCAACAAGGGGGAAGCTTCAAAGACTGCAACACAGAGATTGAAGCAATCTGTGTCTTGCTGAGAAAATTATCTTGTGAGAAGAGTTTGGAGGAGATGTGTTTATGTCAGCTTTGACATTTAGAAAGACCATTCATCCTTCTTTCTCTGGACTTCTTTTGGTCTTCCCATTCACCAGAGAAAAATTATTTGCTTTGGATGCATTCCATGCACTTCTGAAAAATGAAGTCATCTGAAATCTATATAAACAGGCAAGCTTCTCCTAAAGTAGTCTTTGTACCCAACTGGAGTGACTTCAGATTAGACTGTCAGTTCATGCTACATGTGACATATGTTACAAATGCTCCACCACTGCCACATACGGTCCCCAAGAGAGGGACTAGGAAACAGACCTCCACAGTATGTACTTTTAACTCTCTGCCAATCTATCTCTTCTTGAGTAACATGGTGGGCCAGGCACCAGCATTCTCAGGAAAAATCACTAACTCCATGGGGGTTAACCGAAAACTGAGCAAACCTTGGAACAGAAAAGGTCCTGAAGGGCACAGTGAGACATGCTGTCACTCTGCTGACCTTGAGAGGAAGATGAGTTAATTGCTCATTGAGCTGATGAGCCAGACTCACCAGAAAATCAATTCCCTTTTGTGGTCTCATTTTCTCTCCCGAGCTAGAGTGGAAAACCCATCTGATAGTTTGCTAAGCCTTCTTGCACCATTTTGTCTACTTCAAAAGCTGCCAGGAACAAGCTATAGCAGCAGTAGTCTGCTTGTCTGAGTATCAGGCAACTCCCAGTGGTGTAGAAATCCAGCCATAAACTCTCTGTCTATATAAGTGGTAAATGACCCAGCAGTGGCCTCCACTTTGCAGGCCCCAGGCCACTTCACCTGTCTCCCTAGCTGCAGGCCCTCAACTCCTGCCCTCCTGTACTCCTGCCTTCTTCCTGCTATAAGGCTGCAAAATGGTTGGCTACCTCTACATTTTAGGCTGCTCTTAGCTGTGCATTAAATCTTCAGCCCACCTTTGAAGGCTATCTGGCTACTTATTAAGGCCATGCTCCTGTAGGGATAGGGGTGAAGATGACCATTTTGGACCTCCTGTGCATCTTCTAAGCTGAGAGAGAGAAACAGTAACCCTTAGCACTGCAGAGGCTGAGCACTGGTGGAGACCCTTTGCAAACCCTGGTTCCAAGACTCAACCCTCCCTGGGTGATGACCTTCTGTCAAGTCTAGCCCCATAATCTGATGGGCAGCAGGAGCCGGGCCATTGTCTTTTGAAGGATGGCAAAACATACCAGCTAGGAAGAAATAGCCTCTGGAGGAAAGGGGCAAAGGGTAATTGCAAGAGACAAGATGAGGCTGAGAGGAGTTTCCCAGATGGATGAACAACTTCAAATGACATTCACATTTTTGTGTGTGTGAACAGCAGCTAAGATTTGTGAATACATTTATCCTTGAATGTAACGTTTAGTTTGAGGGGCAGTATGACACAGTAATGGCCAGCAATTTTTATTGCAATATAGACATCTAAAATGGGTTCATTCTGCGATTCACAGGCACTTTGCACCACACTGGCAATATAAATAGGCTTTAAAATAGGAGTCTGTTGTGTTTGTGTTCACTCCAACAACCTTTTGCATGGCAGTCAGGCCACTATGTCCTAAGGGCCAGTTTCTGATAAGTTAATAAACAAGCCACAGAGATAAATAGTTTTTCAAATATACAGCAATTATCATTTCTTGGATCTAAAATACACTAAATAAAGCAATGAAACATTCTTCTGCCAAGTATTTAAGTGAAAAACATGTGTAAACTGAACATTACTGACAGATCTTTTCCACTCCATCCTGCATGAGTAACAGACAGGATCTTACACTGCTTGGTGTCACACATACCGAGTCATGCCCTATTCTTTCTCTTTCTAGCACAGACCCGAAAATATTTCATAAAAGCTGTGCAGCATTTCTAAAATTCACTCCACACACCCTCACCAAAACTGAATCTTTTGTTTTTCATAGTGGTCCCTATTCTGGCAAAGAGGAGACAGTGGTTTATGTCTCCTCGTCAAATAATGCTTTCTTGCCTGGTACTGCCCTGGGCAGCAACACAGAAGAATGGGGGGGAAGAGAAATGTTGAGTTTGGTAACCAATACTGGATGCTACTTTTGCCACTCTGGGTAGAGAGCTTCAAATCATTCAAAAGATTTACCTTCTTTCTCACTTTCAGACCTCCTATTCCAGGTATTTGATTGAGTCTGTATTACTAATAAGCCACCCACGGTGGGCACCTATACAGGCAGCTGGCACAAGGTGGGTACCAGGGCAACACAGCTGCAAGCACATAGCAGTCCCAGACAGCTGACAAACTGAACAGTCAAACTGAGATGCCAAAGTAGTTTTAATACTATAGGAAGGCAGCAACAGCAAATAGTGTGCCCATAGTCCAGCCCCTGTTTTGTGTTCCTGATACAGATATGAAACTCCAGAAGGAGTAGATTGTTTCTTTCACATTAACCCAGGAAGCTCTAAAGGCCCTTGTCTTGTGGGCTACTCCAGGATTCTTTCTTGGGGCAGTGCTGACTTCATGGAAGAAAAAGAGACATTTTGCTCCCATAAGCTTTTGGAAAGCAGTCCAGCTGCTGACTGATTGATCTGTTTTAGAAGCATCTCAAACCTCCTTCCAGTTTTCAAAGTTTGCACACATTTTATTGTAGTTAGATCTCCAACTTCCTAGTAGATGGATGCAAGCACTTAGACATCTAACTGTTAGAATGTGCATCTATAATTATTTGCAGAAGCGAAATAGCAGATTGCTTTTGAAAATCAGCCCTGCTAGGCTATTTTTCTCCCTATCTTGAACTAATAAGCCTTTTGACATTTTTTTGAATGGCACAATTGCAATCCCAAAGCATGTAATGCTCTGACCTTATTCCTACTTCATACACCTGCCGACTGGAGACCTCCAGTTTTTCAATAACTGTGATGTCTGCAGTTGTTTTCCATTTTAGATCCCAAGGAGATTAAATTCAACCTGCATTTTATCATTCTTTGCTGTAATTATTCCAAGCATTTACTTCAGTGAGTTATTTACAGATGGAGAAGTAGGGGGAGATGGAAGATGTTAGAACTACCAAATGGCACCAGATGGAAAAGAGGACCTTGACCCAAAAAATACCTTGTTTCTCTGATGTGCTGTATTTTTAGAATCCTGATTCCCTTTTAACCTAATGTGGATTAATGAAAACCCAAAGACTTTTTAAGGTAGAGTCTCATCATTTATCTTCACTGAGAAGCCAAGTCTGTGTAAAAACATAAAGCGTATTAGGATTAAAAAAAAGGTAATAAAGCTTCTGCTTTGAAACTGCTGTAAAGCTGAAGGGCCTTCACTTTTTTCTTTCTCAAAGGTTTATTGAAAGAGAATCTGAAAGGCATAGGCATCCACAGCTGTAACTTCTCACATAAAAGTTTAATGTAGGACTACAAAGTGACATGTTGCTATTATGTAGGATGCCTGTACAGATATAGGGCTTTTTTTTGGCTAGCACAGAATATCCTGAGATATTGTTCATAATATCTCCATGATGAAGAATGAATAATGAATATATTCTTACTTATAATTATTTTACTATCAGGTAACACTTCTTTCTGTGGAGGTTGATGTAATTTACCAAAATGTAGCTAGAAACAGAATCAGGCACTGAAACATTCTTGTTCACCAGCAAACAGCTTTACATTAGATAAGTATTCCAATGGGGGAAAAAAAAAAGGCAGTTCCTTTCCAGCACCATCCATATACAAGAAGGACAACACAGTACTGCTTTTCAGCAGACCATGCCAAAAGAGAGTCAGAGTGGTAGCTAGGCAGGGGTTGAAAGGAACAACACAAAGACAAAATGAAGTTTAATTTTGGAAGAGAAAGTAAAAAGGGCTTCTCTCCAACACTACCTGTCTCTAATGGCAAAGTTGAGCTATTGCAGCAGCCAAATACCATGCTGGCTGAATAGTGTGGAAAGGGAATTTTTCAAAACAACTGAACTTCTAATAGCAGCTTTTATGAGACAATCGTCATCTGTTTTTTCCTTTATGTTTCTCACTTGGGAAATAAAAAAAAAAGTGAAAGCCGTGAATAAAGGTGGTATTTATTTTCTTCCTTTACAGCACTCTGAGCATCCAGACAACTTACCATGAAACAGCATATGCAATCCAGATTTATTTCTTTGTTAGTGGAAGGAGGTTATATTTGTTCAAAATGATTGTTAAGGGAGATCTGAAACTTACCATCTACAATTTCATTTGACATCCGAATTTTTCAGAACAAGAGTGCCCCTGATGTCTCTAGAGCAATAAAAGCATGGGGCCTACACTCTTTAGCAATTAATAACTGTATCACAATACTGGTCTTGCCCTAGCTGCTTCCTTTGTGCTTTCACTGTGGTCTAAAATACTGATAAACACAAGCTGGTTCTTTTAGAGCCTTCCTCTGTAATATTCAACATCTTGAATGTACAAGCTGCTGCTAAAATCTACAGGTAGGCAGAAGCTGGGATCTTCCTCATGTCTTCTTACAAAGATTGAGTTACTAAGGGTTTCTTTCTTGGTTCAGGTTCAACAAAACTACTGAACTTAACTCACTTCCTCCCAAAGGAAGGGTTTCTCCCCTCATCTGAACAGTGTCTCTTGTTACTTTAAATCATGGCTAATGTTTTTAAAAATATATATCTTACACATAAGTCAGCTGTAGATCTTCAGCATCAAAGGAGCCAAACAGAACTGTGTGAAACAGTGTAACCTTAAGCTATAATTTTAAAATGTCATCAAGAAATCTCTCAAATAGCTTTTAAAATTTACTGTTGACCTAATAACCTCAGTCCAAAGCATTCAACTTCGAATAGTTGTTTTTGTTTTCCTTCCAAAAGCAGTATTGGTAAAACAAAAGTATATATTGCAAAATATCTTGAAATAGGTATACCAATGATTTATCTGTGCAACTCACTAAAATAGCTAAAGATTTCATATAGGATGAATAAATCAGGATAGCAGTAGAGCTGGCAGGCCTAACAATGGAAGTGATTTGATAAAATTGGAATCCTAATGGAGTATGTTCACAGAGAAAGTTAAAAAACCCCAGCAAATGCAACCTTATAATAATCAACATCTGGCACTGAAATGAACAGCAGTCACAGATGAAATACATATTTGAAAAATTTGTCATGGGGTCTTTCAAGTAATGAACATCCACAAATTGTTTGTTGAAATATTTTCCTTTTAGTATTGTTATGCATGTCTGGAAAATAAAGCTTGCAAAGAACAGCCAGAACTCAGCTGCACACTTAAACTGAAACTACAGAGGTGACTGAATTAATTTTAATTCCAAAAAAACCCAAAGCCTGTACTGTCTTCCTTTTGGAGCTATATTCCTTCTATGAACCTACTTCTATAGTGCCTCCAGTACTGAGTGCTCTAGCAGACAAGCACCCTTCTCATTTCAGCTGGAAAAATAGGTTCTCGTCTCAGTTGTAAAGTTCTGAAACAAGGGAAAGAGTTACTACAGTGATTAAAACAAACAAAATCCCTCAAAACAACAACAACCAAAAAGAAAAGACAAAGACTCCCTTTCTTCTGTTTACCTTATTAAAGGAGATGTCTAGGTGAGGGAACTTGGTCACAACTAAAAAAAACATGTTATTTTCTTGGCCATGAAGGAAAGCTTTTGTCAGGATTGGGGCAAAAACCAGGGCAGTTAGCTGATGGCAATGTCTGCCAACAGTTGACAGAATAGAGCACTGAAAGCAGGGTCAAGACAGAGCTTCAAACCACCAGGTCTGTAAGGGCCACCTGGCCACAGGACAAGACTCTGCAGGAAGAGAATATTAAGAGGTGGAGTATGGCTTCTTTTCATGCCACCATGAAGTGAAGAGTAAAACCCTCCTCTTTGCCTAATATTACAGTTTGTCCACTAAGCTAGTCCTTAAGATTGATACATTTCTAGACCAGGACTTTTGTCACACTGCGGGAACATCTCTCCATGAACTACACACTCATCATGCCCTGCAAGGAATCTGACCTTGACACCCTGTTTCTCATGGGAAGTGCAGGAACTACTCACTGCAGTTTTATGCCAACTTCTGAGGTACTTCTGCCACCCTAGGATTCAGGGTAACTTTCCATTACCCTCTGCCTAAGACTTTGTCTCTGCAACACACAGTTGAACACTATGCCACATGCCTAAAAGAATGCAAAAGCTACAGGCACTACATAAAATCCTAAAAGAAGAAAAAAATTAATGATTTGCAGGGTTAGATTGTTTGGTGTTGCTCTTGGTTTGGGGAGAGGTTTAAATCTTTTTAACAATCCCTTATGCAAACAAAAAGAGGTAGGTAATAATGCTTACTAGAATATAAAGACCTTTCTTCACAGAAAACCCTGACAAAAACAATATACACGTGAACACACAGTCACACATACTGCTTTTAAGTTTTCTGTAGAAAACTTTGTGCTTTGAAAACTTGTGAAGCAAGTATTGAAATGGAAAACTTACTATTTCTGATTGTAATGTTAACCTTTTGTTTTCTGTTACAGTTTCTAATGCAAAGCATGCCCTTTCTCCTAGACACCACATTTTCTTTCAAGATTTTCAAAGGAAATGGTTTCACAGCCATACTATGTCATCAGTAACACAGCCTGTGGAAAGAAACAGCAAAGTAGTTAAAACCAATCTCATGAACAGCTGTTCTCCTTTGACACTTTGCTGGGGGAAGCTCAGCTTGCCTCCAGAATACCCCAAAGACTGAGCAAGCGTTAACATGAATATGGCTGCTGCACAGGTCAGCTCAGCACAGTTCTCTAATTCACTTCTGAGCCTCTGCTATTCCTTTCATGACCACATCTTTTTCTGCATTAGCTTTCTATTATATTTTTTATTCAAATAAATAATTTAAATAAAATAAAAGTACCATACACGAAGTGTTCAAGACATGAAAGCAATTTCCAAGGTGAGCTATGAGCATTTGTAATTAGACACAGCACAAATGTTCACAGTGAAAGTCAATTATACTCACTACATGTTTTCACAGACGAAGTACATTGGTTTATAAACATCCAACTCACTTTAGGGTCTTGTTTTCTTTTATGCTACTCTAGGTAAAGAAAAATGTACAACGGAGTGATTTGCTTGGAAAAGAAACCTGTTGCAATAAACGAGAGGAGAAATAAAAGGCTTAGAGAGAATCAGCAAAAGGAAATGGGTCCATATAAAGGAGAAAACTGGAGAGGCAAGACGCTAAGGAGTGGACGTGCAGCATAGCGCCTCTCACTGAAGCACTCAAGTAACGCCAGGAAAACTCTCTGTACTCATGCGTATTTGCCTCCATTAGATGGTGCTTCCCACAACACTAGGCTAACTGTAGCAGCTGCGATTCACAACATCAGCTAAGGATGCTCTTTGGACACTCTTCTCTAACGCTGATGGCTGCTTAGTATTTGTGTTTCCCTGGGCTTCCTGCTCCGGGCCATGCTGATGTCCCAGTGCCCCACTGCTGCGCACGGGCCATGGCCCAGGACGTGTGTCGCTGCCCAGCGGTGCCCGTCCCGCTGCGGCCGGAAGAGCACCGGGGCTGGGGCAGGCACGGCGGGGGAGAATCTCCGGCCGCAGGAACCCCGGCCGCAGGGAGGGCCGGGCCCGGGCGGGGGTGTGGAGGCGGCCGCCCCCGGCCCCCCCGGCCGCTCCTCAGCGCCGGCTGCCGCCTCCGGGCGGGGGCAGCCCGGGAGGGCCGGCCCAGCGCATGGCCTTGTTCTTGTCTCCACCTGCTGATTCCATCAGCGAATGTACTCGGCGGAAGCAACCTCACGGCTAGACAAACAGACAGACAGACAGACGCAGGTCGGTGGTCTTACAGCCGTGTTTCGGGCTATTCCTGCGCAGTCAAACACCGTGACCCGGGAGAGGAGACATGACACCGACACCGCAAGGGGTGACCAAGTTTTTTTCCACTTTCCCCCTCAGACTTTGGAAGACAGGCAGGGTGCCATTCCGCCGTCTGTTTCCTCCTCGTCAAAGCCATCCACAGGTACGGCCGCACCGCAGGGACCCAGGGCAGAGAAGGGCCGTCGTTCCGCGCCGGGAGGGCAGCGAAGGTAGGCGAAGCCCCCGTGCGAGCCGCCGAGTTGGCACTGCAATCACTCCGTACATTTCTGGAGCTCACATGTCAAAATNTAGCTTTCTATTATATTTTTTATTCAAATAAATAATTTAAATAAAATAAAAGTACCATACACGAAGTGTTCAAGACATGAAAGCAATTTCCAAGGTGAGCTATGAGCATTTGTAATTAGACACAGCACAAATGTTCACAGTGAAAGTCAATTATACTCACTACATGTTTTCACAGACGAAGTACATTGGTTTATAAACATCCAACTCACTTTAGGGTCTTGTTTTCTTTTATGCTACTCTAGGTAAAGAAAAATGTACAACGGAGTGATTTGCTTGGAAAAGAAACCTGTTGCAATAAACGAGAGGAGAAATAAAAGGCTTAGAGAGAATCAGCAAAAGGAAATGGGTCCATATAAAGGAGAAAACTGGAGAGGCAAGACGCTAAGGAGTGGACGTGCAGCATAGCGCCTCTCATTGAAGCATTCAAGTAACGCCAGGAAAACTCTCTGTACTCATGCGTATTTGCCTCCATTAGATGGTGCTTCCCACAACACTAGGCTAACTGTAGCAGCTGCGATTCACAACATCAGCTAAGGATGCTCTTTGGACACTCTTCTCTAACGCTGATGGCTGCTTAGTATTTGTGTTTCCCTGGGCTTCCTGCTCCGGGCCATGCTGATGTCCCAGTGCCCCACTGCTGCGCACGGGCCATGGCCCAGGACGTGTGTCGCTGCCCAGCGGTGCCCGTCCCGCTGCGGCCGGAAGAGCACCGGGGCTGGGGCAGGCACGGCGGGGGAGAATCTCCGGCCGCAGGAACCCCGGCCGCAGGGAGGGCCGGGCCCGGGCGGGGGTGTGGAGGCGGCCGCCCCCGGCCCCCCCGGCCGCTCCTNCGCAGGTCGGTGGTCTTACAGCCGTGTTTCGGGCTATTCCTGCGCAGTCAAACACCGTGACCCGGGAGAGGAGACATGACACCGACACCGCAAGGGGTGACCAAGTTTTTTTCCACTTTCCCCCTCAGACTTTGGAAGACAGGCAGGGTGCCATTCCGCCGTCTGTTTCCTCCTCGTCAAAGCCATCCACAGGTACGGCCGCACCGCAGGGACCCAGGGCAGAGAAGGGCCGTCGTTCCGCGCCGGGAGGGCAGCGAAGGTAGGCGAAGCCCCCGTGCGAGCCGCCGAGTTGGCACTGCAATCACTCCGTACATTTCTGGAGCTCACATGTCAAAATGCATCACCTTCAATTCACTGAACCCTTCAAAAGAAGCACACACCAGGGCTCCAGCCTAACCTGGCTCTCACCCTCCTCAGAAAGGACTAAAAAACAAAGACAGGGAAGGGATATACAAAGGCATTTCTCATCAACTGCTAAATGGCCCGATATACCCGTAACCTCAGCTTCTCTGCTTTATAGCAAGAGAGTGATGAAAACCTGATGGGACAGCGTGCAGGCTGCACTTTTAGCCACCGGGGCGCATTTTTGCAATTGGACAAATATTCTGAAGTGGGCACTTGGGAAGGGCATGGGCAGCAATGGGAAATACTCTCAGGAAAGGAAGAGTTTAAAAATATTAAGAACAATTTCTGACTAGAGTTTTAAGGGGGGAAGTGCTGGCACGGATCAGTTTTCCTGAAAAGCAAGAATCGGGCTCGGAGCTGGCTCCTGATCTGCTGTTTAAAGGCCTCAAAAGCAGAGCAATTTAGACAGCAGCTTCTTCAAGGAGTCCAGCTAAAACTACAAAGACATAAAATTCCAGTCAGACACAGGAAATTCGTGAGGCAATTCAAGAATTTTATGAGTCAGAAGATAAAAATCCCTCTGAATACCTAACTAAACTAATTTAATGAGGTAGTCACCAGGAAAGGAGTGTGATGAATCTGCATGTCAGGAAGGACAAATTTAAACAAACAGGAAATTGAACAACCTGAAGCTCTTTTCATTTTCACTCCCTGTGCTCTGCTTCTTTGTTTGTTTTTTTTTTAAAGGTGCAAACCGAGTTGATGGCTGCAGAAGCTGAAGGGACTTGTTCATTTTATAGAAAGTCTCAATTTAAAAGAAATTAATTACCTGGCTTCCTTTTGAAAAGATGGTAAGTTGTTTATTTATGATTCATTATTTGCACTATTACGGACCTGTTGCACTGTATGGACACAAAGAAAACACACGTAGCCGACCAGGTCGAGGAGCCAAAAGAGAGCTAAAAGAGAGAGGGCAGAACCCTCTGACCTTTATTTATATGTTCTTAGAAATCACCATGGATTGGAGGTAGAAATTACTACCTCTTAATCACACTGGTCAAAGGAAAAATCCATCACATGTCTCCATCTAGGAGAATGGAATGAAAACAACAAGGACAGTTAGCAAAAACATGGCCATGTTTACAACAGCATGCGTGAGAAAGTACTACAGCAAAGAGAAACATTGAAGAACTGCAAAACTCAGGACAACACGGACCCTTCGGGGCCAAGTGCAGTTGGCCACTGACCACTGTAAAGGAACGAAGGGAAAATCATTGATGTAAAGTTTATAACCTAACATTTAGCTTTCTCCCTGGCAAGCAGAAGTGAAACTAAATGCATCCTATCAGATATTTTACCCATGCTAGTAACTGGAGGGTTCATTCCTAAATGATAGCTATGCCTGGTCCAGCTTCATATTGAGGTGCATGCTTAGATTTTGACACAGAAAAGTTGACAGAGAGGTTTCCAGAGAGATTCTCATGCCCACAATGGCCTAAACTTTAGGCAAATGGAATTTTAAGACCACCTGTGTGAAACAATGTTGTACAGAAAGTTACATCCTCTGTGCTATGGAGCTATACATTGTCTAGACTCAAAAAAGAAGGGGTTTACAATTGAATAGTATTTCATCCCAAATATCTTTTGTCAGGAGTGAGGAGCTTTTTCAGTTTATAACATTTTCATTAGAAATTCTTTCATTTAGGAAATGAAATAAATTTTAGCAAATTGCACTTTGCAACAATCATGTTAGAATTCCTAAAATTACAAAGATTGATATTATTCTTATGATGACACTTCTATACTAAAATTAGTTTGCATTAAAGCCCTTTTGTTATCTCAGGTTGCCCTCAGCTTCAAGGAAGTAAACCTACAGAGAAGCTGGATTTTTTTGCTTGATTCAGTGAGGTCTGTGATTTCAAATGTCTTCATTCCAGAAGAGACAAAAAGGAAAATTCTCTCTAAACAAGCTTTTCTCCAAAATGGATCTTGGGTTGACTAAAATGTTTCATTATACAAAGAGTTCATTATATGAAAAAAAAAGACTGTATTTTAATTTTTATTTTTCCCCTTCATTTTATATTTCATACTAAAAATTGCAGATAAAAAATTGTACTGAAATAATTTTGAGGTGAAAAAATGAAACCTTCTTTCTCAAAAGACAAGCCACTGGTCTCTCAGCTTCCAGTCTGATGCACTGCAGTAGACAATGTGTTTAGGCATAGGTTGAACTGACTGCAAACTGCTTTTATATAAATTTAGAACACTTCTTCGTTTTCTATCTGAACTGCCTGTCTGGATCCTCCTATTTGGGGTTGATTCTGGACTCCAGTTAAAATACTAATTGTTTATATTAAACAGACAAGAGAATGCGTGATGTATTTTAACTGTCGAAAGTGTTGTGAACAGCAGCAGCTGGAACAGGAATGTTTAATTCACTCTGTTACCCCCAAGCCTTTTAGAATCCTGTATCAGCAGCTATATCTTAGTCTTTCAGGCAAAGAACACAGGGTATGAAGGGGTGGTAGCACTGCAAAGCTTATTCTACAGGGGAAAAACCCAAGGAGCATCCAAAAGCCATAACATTGTCATTATTATGTCAAAATAGTGTATCACTAAATCTACAACACTATTGATACATCTGTGAAAGCTGTGCATGTTTTTGTGTGAAACAGTTCACATATCATGGTTTGTTTCTTGTGCTGCTTTACTCACACTTAGCTGATGCCAGAGACGTGATGCAGGTAGTGATGGGAGATACCACTTGAACTATTCACTATGTGATATTCCTAAAAAAATACTCTTAAATCTTCTGGACGTGGGGTCAGTGGCTTGTGGGAAGCTGTGGATAAGAATAAGTTTCCACCCCTGCACAATTTATTCTCACAGGGCATCTCAGACACATGCTGGGGACAGTTCCCTCACCATAACTTTTGCAGCATAAGCTTGTGTTGGGACCAGCGGAGCCCAAAACAAGCATAAGGGTTGTTACTTAAGAGAGATTCATAAAGGCCTTGCTAAATATCAGGATCAAGTTGTTTTCAACATTTATAAAAACCTCAAATTTTCAAAAGCAGAAAAGCATCCAACCACATTTATACCATTTTGTATATTTCCTTGAGAAAACCTTCTAAGTAAAACAGCAAATTAGCTGCACATGGGAAAATGATCCTTCTAGTGTCTGAAAACATTAGGTAAAGAGATGCAGGAGCTTGTGCAAACTACTGTAGTGCAGGTTTTCCTGGTTTTTCAGGCCTGACTTCTGCCATGTGGTTTGGGATCTTTTTTTTTTTTTAATGTCACATTTACAGAATGGATTTGGCATGCTCGGGAAAGGAACAGTGCTTTTGTTCATCCCATCAGTCTTTTACTTGTCCAATTGCCACGGCTGTATTAGTAGGAAAAATAGACCTAACGAGGTGTAAAATAATGCTCTACATTCAAAACCAGTGCTGTAGCTCATTTCACTTTAATATTTACTCCAAAAGTAAACTCTGCTGAAATCTTGCATAAATAGCACCAAATGAGTTTGCAAGGTATTCTAAACTTACTGAAGCAAAGTCAATTAATGCTTCATACACACAATTGTTTATTTGGTTCCCTACTACCAAAACTTCTGCCAAGAGAATTCTGGTATGTAGCAAGAGGGGAGATACATGTAGGACAGGCTTGACTGGAAGGAGAATTCTTAACAAAACAGCATTTAGGCAGTAGAAACATCACCCATACCAAGACAGTAAGTGAGAATAGCTAAGTTGAAAAAGTAGATGGAGGTAGAGATTTTAATGATTTTTACATTATTTATTTAATAATGATTTAATAATGATAATAATGATTTAATGCTTTTTACACCCTATGTGTACCACTTCTCATTGTCAGCCCTTCCACTTTGTTTCTTCTATTCATTAACTTTTTCTTACACTACTTCTTTCTTTCCTTTTTCACTTAAAAAGGCAGCAAACTGGGTGTTTGAGCTTCCTCTCAGGCAGTGTGTGCTTGGGAATTTGAAGTCAAGGAACTGTAGCCTTGATTTGCCCTTGGAAGGAGCTGCACAGAGACTTTGTTTAGGTTTGAGAGATGAGTCTGTGGTTCCTTCTTAAGGGAAAGCTGTACAAACACTCTCACCAGAGAAGGCAAAATACAAAATCATGACAAGGGCTCAGTAGGAAATCTTCCATAGAAAACCCTGATTTTTAAACAAAAGGAACATGAAATGCTTACTTGCTGGAAGCAAACTTTTTCATAGAGATGTCTTTCACCAAAGACACACTTGACCCAGAACAGTCGGTAACCTGCTACTCAGGAGGTCCCATGGAGAGGCATGGGAGGCTTCTGTTCTAAATAACTTCAAATACTCTGTATCCAATGTGGAGAAGCTTTACAGGGCAGACTTAGGGGAAGGTGTGGTACGATGGCTGAAACAATATCAGCTTCTTGCCCTTCTCTTTCCCCTCCCTCTCTTGTCTTAGTCCTGCTACTTCCTCACTCTTCACCAGGTCAGGTGCTTATCCATTTGTGGGGAGAAAGTTTAATTCACTAAACCAGAAGAAAATTATTCAACTCTTTTTCTGGGCTAACAGGCTCAATCAGTTAACTGAGAGGTTAAGCAAGCAGCAGAGGCAACACAAGGTGGAAGGCGAGAATACAGGGCAAGGAGTGTAGGGATGACTCACTGTGATATCCCTGATAAAAACTCTACTGTTAGAATAAACTAAACCTCTGAACTCAGCTTTGACACTACATCTGTGCACTAGTATCACAGAAACATGATTATAAGCTGGCCACACAAACAACAGATTTGACTAAAAGGCTGCTTGAGGTCAGTGCCTTTATAATTCAAATAAGCCTGGTAATCTTTCAGTTCCAAAGATCTCCTCTGTTTCACTATTACAAAAGGTGAAGTATGTGAATTCAGAACTTAAACTACCTTGGCTATATCTTTTTATTGCAAGCAGGTAGCAGAGGATTTACTTTCTGGAAAGGGACTGAAATACACTGTACTTTTCATTCCCCATGCTGTGAGCACTTAAAAAAGCAGATAAGAAAAACTCAAAAGCTACAGTATGTCAGTTCCCAACCCTTTCTTAGGTATAACAAAATCTAACCTTTGACACAAAGCTGCTCCAGTACTGATCCAACCCTATTAAACAAACTCAGACTTTTTTTAAAATACTACATAACTCCCCACAAGTACAATCTCTGTTTACTTAAGTTCTGAGAGGTCAAAGCGGATTTAGCAGCATCAGAACAATGGAAGTTGCAGCAACAGGGAAGGACTGGAATGCCAGAGGTTGCTGGGTCTTCGCTCTGTACCTTTCACATGTTCATGAGATTGTAATCAAAATAACACACATTCTGGCTGCAGAGCACCCTTAGCTTTAGAAAAAAGTATCTGCTTTCAGTTGCCTAAAAGGGACTGTTCTAAGCCCAAACCTCCACTGAAATGTAAAGGGTGTCTAGTACCCTGATTGGTTTGCAGTCACACCAAAAAATTTTTATGCATTCTGTAACTTCTTCCCAGCTCCCCAGAAAACTGAGGCATACCCATGGTTTTATGTGCCCATGCTGTAATTCTATCACTTCAGGTGTTCTCAATAGGATTCTTTCCTATAAAGCAACTAAAGAGGTAAAATACCATCCAAATCATTGCAGGAAGGGGATAGAGCCAACAGCACCATCAGTGTCTGACAAATTACTTGGTTCCCATGCCACAAGCATATAGTATAAAAGCATATAGCATATAATCCATAAAGCAGCTCACTGAAAACCCAAACAAGCCTTGCAGCTTCTGGCTTTAGAGCAAGAACTAGAGGACCTGAGTACCTCTGACCCATGTTCCAAAATGGACCTTACAAACATACTTCCCTCCATTGCAGGCAGCTTAATGACCTGCACAGGCCATATCTGACATTAGCTTCAGAGCCTCACCTTCACCCTGATTAAAACTTTTTGGCATGAAACATGATGGTGCTTCATTTGCACAAGGCACCATCCCTTTGGTGTATTTTTGAGGGAGGAGGTGGAGTGGGGAGGAGGGAGAAGCCTCAGAAGCAAAACTTCCGATGTTCAACCTTTGTTTTTCAGTGTTCAGCACTACTATCACTACGTATATTTGTTTCACACTGCTACTCTAACACATTTTTAAATCTTCACCCTAAGAAATGTTAAGTCTAAAATACTTGCAAAACTATGAATTGTTTTCTAGAAAGGCCTGAAACAAAGTGATCACCCTTTGGAGAGCCGTTTGTGCAATGACTGATCATCTCTATTGTTAGCATTCCCAAGGGTCACAGAGGGGTTCAGTTGCATTGTACCAGGGCAGAACTGAAAAGAAAGGCTGTCACAGCTGGGCGATTGTGCAATCTAGGAAACCAACCTGTGGATGCCAGTTATTAAGCATCCAATTAAATGGGGCCTGAGTTTTAAGTTGATGGCAGGTTTGGTAATTTGTTTTTCATTTCTTTCTACGTAATAATAGTGCCTTAAACCACAATCTCTAGGTGTCTAGAAAACTTTCTGAAAAATTCTTAAATTTTGTGAAAAATTTTGACTGGAAAAGTTATAGAATTTGGATAAAAATCAAACTGCTCAATTGTTTTCTACTCTTCATTTTGCAAGCATATAGTGCAAGTCTTTGTTTGAAATGTTTCTTTTCCATTATCAACATATGTTAAAAAATCTGAGTGATGTATACCCTGCCCCAGTTCAATATATAGAAAAAAAACCAAAATCTCTTCCTTCAGCTTGCCAACTTAAAACAAACTTACCTGGATACACAAGTCCCCAGACTTGTTTTCACATACAAATTTAGTCCCCAGATAAAAAATCTCACAGTTCTAGCTCTGGCTACCCCACCCTCTGGGACTAACCTTAGCATCCTCTGTTTGAACATTTTACCTCTTTCTACAGTAATAACATATAGCAAAGACTTTGCATCCATCCAAATATGTAAACTGGGTAAGCAGGACAAGCAATAATTTTACATGTAGTTTTGTACAAGCATATCTTTCTACTCGCCCTGTGTTTAACAATCTGCTTTCCTGTGCTCATTCCATGCGACTATTTTTCTTAATTTTTCCTTCACTGATCTTTATTAGACCATTTAAATATTTGCATAGGCTTCAGTAAGTATCAGTTTGTTTCCTGAGAGGGCAACATTCTTCCCTCTTGCTTTGAATGTTTTTAAATACCTGCTATCACTGCTGTAACTCTAATTCCCCATCATTCATTAGTTTTAAAACATGTCTGCACAAATAAACCATATCATTGAACTAATGAGATATGGGTGGTAAGTTCCTGTAAATACAGCCTGAATTAAAGGTGGAATGTCTGCATAACTTAGATAATCTTATTCTTTACATTGCAGTGAAGATGACACTGCATGCCCTTCATCTATTAATCTTCATTAATTCAATGAACACTCTGCCTTATTCTTTCAGCTTCTTTAACATACCACCTTTATGTTATTAAATTTGAAGTAACACAGTCCCATCCAAATGTTAAAGCAGAACTGTAAGTTGTAATACATTTGATTACTTAGGCATTTTAGTATTATTGTCCATCTCCATCTGTGTGAGGTTTAACCCTGGCACTGGACAAGACAGTTTATGAAAACTAAAAAAACATGCAGGAACTATTGGCAGAGAAGTGAAAGAAATATACCGCTAGTGCTTGTACAAATTATGAGAAACACATTAAAACTCAGTCATTTTGTGGATAAGTAGAAATATTGTCAGAGGCAAACTGCCAGGGGAAATCTCATGAGTTTCAGCTTCTGAAGTTTCCCAATAACTCTTTTTGCTGTGGGAAGGAGGGTAGAGGGTGCAGGGATGGACAGAGTCTCTGTATGGTCCATTCCTGTCTTAATCATCTTAAGGCCATGGGCATTTGGATGTAGGTCCGTGTCCTCACTCCCACCCAATACAGTCAGATTGCCTTGCCACTCTGGGTGCCATACGAACAGGCACCCAAGGAAGTGACAACAGAGGTCCCAAACTTGGACTTGTGTATAGTCTTCACAGGAGGTGGGGAGGTGGTCAGGTACCCTCTTCCTGCTCCAGAAATAGGAGCCCAGGATCGGGCATGTCCCACCGGGCAGTCTAACTGGTGTGTTACACATCCTGGCCAGGAGTGCGTCTTTTGGGAAGAGACCTCCCTGGTGTGAGAAAGCAGGGGGAAAACTAAAACTTACATTAATGTAGCATTAAATAAATTACTTTTACAGAGACTAGAGCAAGGGAGTTAAGATTACAGTTCTGCTACGTATATTTCTTTACTTTTCTAGGAGCGAGGTTTACTTTTTATATGGCCTATACTGTGATGCCTAGAACCAAAGGAGTGAAAGCAGCTGCTGGCATAGATTTCAGTATTGTACTGATCTTCAACAGCAGAATGCTGCCTTGTTTAATCATACTGCCACAGCAATACAGATGCAGGTACACCTGAGATATGTCATCATTGGCAGCCAGGGAAGAGTCACATATGCAGACAGTAAAGAAAATAGAATGATTTCAAAAGAGAGCTCCTGTAATTCTTGCTTCCAGCAAAGCCAGTTAGCAGGGTAAGTGATGACCAACATAAGTTCAGTTTGCCACAGTCTAAAACTAATACTATCGTGTCCTAAAGTACAGCTCTGACAGGAGTCTTTCAATCAGGGTTTTCTTACTATACTTGAAAGCAGGGAGTGCTTCCATTCCAGTGAAACACTGTATCTTCCCCTCTTGCCTTTTAAAGTTGTTTCAAGAACCCTAATGCTCTTAACGCAGTACTTTATGCCATAGATTTTTTATTCACAAGCACATTTTTTTGCCACTCTTCAACCTAAATATGTCTTAATTGGTTTCCAGATATTCTATTGATGTTGAGAGTTTACATTTCAAATCCCACTCCTCTTTGAGTCAATATTCCTGGGACTCCATTTAAATCCCTTATAGTGTGTGTGACAGGGAAAAAAAATCACTGACTGAAGGGGAGATAATAGTGTGGAAGTGACTATATGAATACTTTCAAAATCAATAAATCTTAGGGTAAACACTTCTAAAATGAGAATATAAACAGGAGAATTCTGTTCTCATGACCACCTCCTTGAAAAGTAAGAGGTAGAAAGAGAATGCTTCTGGTTTTAAATGTTAATGTTTCAAAGTACACCCTTCAGTTTTCGTATCTGCATTTATTGTGTCACCCTTCCTTAACTTGGTTAGAGTGGTTAACAGAATAAAAGACTTTGACTTTCTAAAAGTGTCTCAATAGTGACTTAAAATCAGCAAAATCTCTTCTTCCTAAGGTTTTCAAAAATTTCACATGCTTTCTGAAACATGCCGAAGACCAGTTTAATATTTGGGCCCTGACTGGAGCTAAATTGAATGTGATACAACATTTTTAATTCACTCTTATTATCCTTAGGCCATATCTCTACAAGTTACATATTTCTCTTCCTGCCTGTGAACAGATGAACAGTGGTAAATGATCAATTTGCAAAACATACTTTATCAGCTTTTTCACATCTGAAAATTCTTACTCATAATTCAAGAAAAAGTGATAAAAATGCAGCAGTTCTCTGGAGCAACCATTACCGGAGACCCATAAGCAGACTTGGGTTTGTTTAGGTAAGGTAAGATAAAAAAAGGGAAATGAAAATGCATACAAGGAGAAACAGAACAGAAAATCATCACAGCTAGACTCATCTTTTCCTTAAATACACTCCACACAAGCTCTGTGTACAAGAGGTTTATTGACACCCAGCAGAAGAACTTGGGAGCAGTTGTGTAGTTCTCCTCTTAAATTTATGATATTTTTTCTACTACGCCTCCACAGCATCAGCCATAGAAAATGACTTCGGAATCACATCCACTCATCCCCGACTCTCGGTACATCCATTCCAGTGATAATCTATTACGACTTTAACCATCAAAGTTACGTGCCTAACTCTAAAATTGATGGGCACTCAAAGGGGTGATTCAGTGTACCCTGAGACAGACTTCTCCAGCAGAAGGGATGAACTCATCTAAGGATGTTAATCTCTTCCAAATGACTCAGGATGAAGCTCAGAGGGCTATGTTAAGGTAGATAGTTACAGTTAATTAAGATGATCCCACTCTCCTGATATGGTGATAGCTTGCGTGAAATATCCCTCCAAATGAAATGCTGCCATTTCTCTGCAGACACACAGGGATTGTGTGAAAGCCAGATACAGACATAACCTGAAAGGGATATTATGCAGATAATGAAAGCACGTCCATTGCTACAACTAGTAAAGAAGAGAAAAGATTAGTGCTAAATTAGATGCTTCAGCTTTATTCACAACAATCAAACACTGTGAATATTGATTCTGTGATCCTGATAGGCACAGTGTTTGGAGAGGAGTATGCAGTTTAAGATTGTTCAGACACCTGGACCATGGCTGACGAAAAGGTTGGGACCACTTTGTAAAGAACAATAAGCAGGCAAGACAATCATATACAAAACCATAGATGGTAATTCACCTCCCAGTGGAAAGCAAGGTTTCTAAGACTCCTGATCCAATCACATAGGGATACAATTCTTTCCTTTCAGAAATGCTTTCAGCCCTTGTAACTAAAATCACTGTTGTCCGGCATTAGACCTGATTTTGATGCCCTTACTCACATAAAACTCAGTGCAAATTGTGTCTAACTTAAACTGGCAGCATTAGACCTCATTGGTGTTTTGATTTAGGACTTAATCCTGAGTAGATGGCTTCTCACATGTATAGTGACAGTTGCATTGGTATGACACAAACTTGTCTACCATTACATTCTAAAGGCTGTGGTTGCCACTAAATTAAGTCAACAAAAGATAAGTTAATCTTCTTTGCTTCATACTCAGATCAACACTGTAAAGATTGTGATGGTGATCACTAAACATTCCAGTTTGATTAAAAGCAGCTTGCATTTTTCCCAATACTTCTAGTACTACAAAACCTGAAATCAGTTTTGATAAGAGTGAATGCTGACTGATCTTTCATATGGTTTCTTAATGGTCATAAATTTACAGCACTACATCAATGAAAGAAAAACATTAAGTATTTTAATTTTTATTGAATCTTCTGTCATTAATAATTATCACATAGCTAGTTTGTACAATCTAATTTGTTCAAATAACAGATTTATTCCAGTTTCAAGTAATACTGTATGATATCATTCTTATCATCTTGTACAAACAAGATGTTAAGGTTTTTATTCTTCTAACAAATCTAGAGGGAAGAAATAAAAATACCTTTCCTCTCTTTCTTATTCAAATTCAAAACTCCATAAGCCATGCTAATCAAAACAGAAAATGTGCTATTTTGGACAACATGCATGCAGCCACAAAAGATACCAGACTTAATGAAACATTGCCTAAAACCAAAACAGGAAAATCCACTTTATAGTAGTGAGAAAATAGTGAGTACAAGAGTGGACACATTGACCATAACCATCCTGTCCCGTTGAATTCATCAAGGCACACAGGCAAAAAACACCGCCATAGTCCTCTGGCTGGTGTGTGGCTGCAGCCTGTCCTGCAGATAAGCTGTTGAAGCCCAAAGAGCCATCTGACACATAGTATATGGGGCCTCCAGTGGGGCACCCACTGATCGCTGTGGTCTCACCCCCTTCTCTATCCCACAGGCTCATGAGGCTGGCAGTGTGGTGCTTGTCCCAATGGCTTTACACAGCTCTAGATTTCCTTCGGGCTCAGTTCTGCTCACAGCAGTGCCAAGCACCTCCAGATTGTGACAACTGAAATGATGCTATTGCTGTCAGAAGTTGTTGCTGTCCTTACTGAAGCTGCGTACCCCTTCCAGAGTGGGAAGATAAGCCAGGGTGGGTGAAGGAAAGTGTCTTAAGGAATTCTTCTCCCTCAGCCAAACCCAGGGAGTTGTGTTAGGTTAGGCTAGGTTTAGTTTGGTTGCATTTGGTTTGGTTTGATTTGGTCTTACTATGAAACTGCAAAGCTGACAGGAAGCAGCTGCTAGACTCTGTGGATGAAAACATGGGACCACTCCTCAGCTGAGAAGCCACGTTTTTCATCATCTTCCTCTGATTTAATAGGATATCACATGAACAGAAGAACTTCCCTCCTCCACAAGAAGAGAAGTAGGAATTTGTAGTATCTCTGGATTTTAGTATCTCATAGAGACTGCTGACCTTGCCACCTTGCACTCTGCTCTCTCCTCCTTTGACCTTGTCTGTTGTTAAGAAAGCAGAATAAAAAAGTGCTATGAGGAACAAGGCATGCCTTTTCATAGGACAACTGATGTAATGGTCTACCCAAAGAAGAGTTTAGGAATTACTGAAGTCAGCATTTGATTTCTGAGCACAGCCTTAGTCACTACCCAAATGAAGAAAGGGCCCCAACCCAACCTTCTGAGCTTGTTTTTTGCCAGCCAAATAAAAGATGAAAAATTTTATTAGTCACCAGAAAAGAGAACAAGAAGAATTTTCAGGTGCATGGGAATGAATCAAGGAAAGGGGGGTGAAAGTACTTAAGAATTTCTTGTGAACTTCGCTGAAGGGTGCAGTCAAGACTCAGTGTGAACTCCCAGAATAAGCAAGGAATTTACAAGCATATTCAGAGGGAGATACAGCTTAAAAAGGTACTTTTTAAGGAGGAAAAAATTTGTCTTGAGAACACACTGGATTGTAGCAAATACAGTCTATATTAACAAACATATTGTTAGGATCTCTTCAGTATTTTTTATTTTATTTCCTTTTCCCTGCAAAATCAGTAGTATTTCCACCATAACAGAAAGCACCATAGAACTTATCCATTACTAGTCTACAGCATCTTCAACTCTCAGGGCCTGCAGAAGCAATCAGACTGCTCAGAATCTTGCAAGATTCAGAGTGATTTAATGAGCTGGCATTGATCAATACATTCAGAACATTTAGCAACTTCCAGGCCCCACTATATCAAGTATCATTCACATTAGCAAATATAAGTGGAGTTTTTTTCAGAAATTAATGCATGCAGGAATGATCCTATGATAAACAGGTTGAAACTGCTTCCCATCTCATTGATAGGAATGCTAGTCTTCAAGAGCTTTTAGAAGTTTTACATTCCATAAGTATTTTCTGTCCCGTATGCCTGAGTCCACAGATCGTATTTACATGTCATTTAAACTCTACTGTTATTACATACTGTATTTTAACAAACAAATTCAGGCTTTTATCTATAGCCACAGTCATATGTTCTGCTGTAGAAATGTTCAATTAGGTGAACAAGTTCAATTAGGTGAGAAATTCTGGACCTGGGAAGACCATTTTCAGATCATTGTATTTCTTCCGCAGAGAACTGAGATCTCCTTAACACAAATTTTGTTGTGTCAGTGACTGCGCAGGCTAAGTGAAATACACTTAGTTCAGTTGAACACATACACCATGCTGCCTTTTCTATTGCTTTCCAGGGATTCTTTCTAACAGAGTTTCAGCCTAAAAGGAAACATTTTCTAAAGGCCACCCATGATGCAATTTATGGTGGACCTATGAGGTGATCTTAACTGAGAAAGTGTCTCCACTGCTCTAGGTCTTGGACATGCTCAATAGCAGGGGACAGCTCCTCCCCTGAAAATCCTTAGAAAGTAAACAAACTAGATGAACAATGTGCAGGAGAAAAAAGGCATAGGGAAAAATACTTTGCCCAAGGCACAGAGCTATCAGATATGCTGGAAAGTGATACAGGATCAGCAGATGCCCATACAACACTAAAAATAGGAACCACCCATGCAAATTATGGCCAAACCTGCACAACCCAGCCACCTATATATACCCAAGTAGAAGACAGTAGTTTCTGCATCAGAAGATAGTTAACATGTGAAGTGTTCTTGTTTCCTGCCAAATTCTTGTTTCCTGGCACCATGCAGTGAGCTAAACAATATCCTGTGTTGCTGTTCATCAAAACCTCTGCAGAAGTATGTACGTGATGCACAATGCCATAACACTCCACTTACAAATTAATTACAGTTCAGCTTTGAAGTTACAAAGCAGACAGGCAATTTTATCTCATTTCATGTTTTAAATGAATAGAGTACTAACAAAGCAAGGTAGTGATACATCGGGCTCACACCGTACATGGTGTAGGTGAGTTGCATTAGAGTTGTGTAACCATCTTGATGAGCCACACCTGGGACCAGACACCTCCCTGCTTGTCCATTCTTGTGGCTTCTCTTGCACATACGCCATTTTTGGCTAATTCAATGGGACTATGGCAAAGTTAATTGTCACAGTTGGTCTGAAATATGCTTAATTTGACTAAATAAATTTTCATTTAAAAGGACCGGGAAAACTCTTTATAAATTTTTAAGCGTGGGATGATTCAACAGTGTCACCAAATATCTTCTGTTTTGTTCATTGAACAAGACTGTAATGCAAGCAGCTCTTGAAAAGTAATTAGGTACCCTTGTTCAGTAAAAAATTCACAGTTGTTAAGAGGCCTTAGCGAGACATTTGTATTTATAAAATTCAGCCATCTAGAACAGTAAGGGTGTTATAGTGCTCAGTGTTGCTAACTGGAAAGAGCAATTTGCTGACTAACAATAAACTAACTCCCTAATAAACCAAACCTATCTGAAGCAGCTATATTAAGATGAATAAAAAATTTTCAGCCAATCTACTTTACAGTTTATAATCTAACTCAGTACCAGTTTCCAATTCCATGTAATAAACCCATGATTTATATATTATTCATGTCTTCTCAGGCAAATTGCTTTGCCAAATTGTTTCTTAAAGACAGCCTTTTTTAGCTATTAATAATTTAAAAAAAGAAGAAAATATTGTCTTCAGCAGTTAGAAAGAAAGGTAAGAAATTCTAAATAACTCTGATGAATTTGCTTATGTTAATAATAAAATGGAAAACCTAAGTATAAATATTCTAATTACAGGACCAATTTAAACACATTACAAAATCCTTCTCAAGCAAGATCCTCACAACAATGCAAGAAAGAAACAACAATGACTATTAAAGTATACATATGACAAAAAAGTAGAGAACTGTATTTGCCTTTGTTGATATTACATTCCTGGCTCCATGAGCAAGGTCCTTTAACACAGTTTTTACCACATCGCCACAAGCAGTGCTTCATGCCAGAGTGACACCTTGAGCCCGTATGCTAGTGCACAAGGGCAGAACATCTTCAAGTAGCTGCCCTGTTAATAAGTACACAAAGGAGGGAGGAATATATTGCCAAAAAACCTCAGAAAAAATAGAAATCATGCAAATTATTCACACAGGAAGATTTAAGGCTGTTGCTCTCCATTATTATATTCACAGATCTATTTTATAGAGGTGATCAGGCTTCCTATTAAAATACTTTGAGAACTGAGAATCATGTCAATGATAGCAAGGAATAGCACAGCTTAGATTCAGAAAAGATGAACAGAGGAAGTGGGAAGAAAAGACATCTGCAACTGCAAAGCCAGTATTAGAATTTGAGAAGTTACACATTTGGAGTCCTCTGGAACTTGATTGCCTTCTTTAAAAATCCTAGAAAAGCAAGATTGCCTGCATGCTTACAACATTTTTAATCAGTCCTTTGTGAAATAAAACACGGTTCTATACGTTGAGATAATGTGACTAACTTTTGCCAGGCTTTACAAGTGATACAAGAACAGGCGACAATCAGTTACCACACATCAGCACATAGTTCCCTGGGATGTACCAGTGAGATGTCCCAGCCACCTAATACTCCTAGTCACACCACGGCATGGCCCTGAAACATTCATCGGATGGTTCAGCTTGGGTCTGACTCTAAATGCTCATCTTGCTGTTGAACAAATACAACAGGCCATGCTCCCCAGCCCCAACCATCTGCGTGAAGAGTTGTTAATGCCAAGAACAAAATAGCACTGACAAGTAATGACAAGATAATGTGAGCTGCTGCTCTGTTTTGCAGTAACTGTCTCCTACCATCTCTCTGTGCCAGCTCACACACTTTTTCAAGCATCCAAGCTGGTGGTGGCCATAGAGAAGGAAGTAATTCCTCATAGTTGAAAGACAACCTGAAGAGGTCATTTACCTCACTCAAAAAGCTCTGGAACATCCCTGTTCTTCAGTATTTCAGTTTATTTTGCCACTTTTCCCTGTTACCGATTCTGCAAATTATCTTTTAATACTTTTTTATCAAATACTCTGATTGTAGGGTGACTGTTGAAGTTGTCAACATGATTTTGTTAAGAACACCAAATGTCACTTCTCCTCTCTGTTTCTGAAACTACTTAGCCTTCCTAAGAAGAAATTAAAAACTGCTCTAACACAACCTTGGTCGAGAAGCTGACATCAATAAAATTTAGGAACTGATTTCTTAATCTGTTTTTAGATCTTTGATAAGTTAGATCAATGGATAAGTACATTGCTGTTTCATCAGCCTACAGTTTCAGGCAAGTTACATTTCTTTTGTGCTTCCCTGGTAGCAAAAGTCAGTAAAAGTTACTCACTTCCAAAATGCCTTTTGGTATTCATTTCTCTCTTACTTAGGCAGAGAGTTCCTTATGCTTTTAATAGTTGTACTGATGACTTTCATACAATGGGACTGATGACAGGCTAGAGGAAATCAGGGCTGATACAGAGAGTTTGGAAAGCCTATTGCAGAACATCTGGAAATGTAGCCAAGAGGAATTTGTGAGAGGAAAATATCTGATCACCCCCAACCTTATAATTCTCTTCATCTGTTCTCTAGCACCTGTGCTGAATCATGTACCCTTGCAAGTTAGTGCATTGTAGGGGCCAAATTAAAGGAAAGGTGACAGTAAACACAAGAGGTGAGAAAGGAAAGGATGGGAACCTTGATGGGCTTATAGGGATGGCAGCATTGTGCAGTGCTGAAGACATGGGGATACATTCATTCTGGTGGAAAATGCAACGGGCAGAGAGGAGAAATGACCATCAGAGTCACTGGCTGACACTGTGAGTCCAGATAAGGCAGGCAAAGGAAATTTCAGGAACTGCTGTGGGCTCCTTGACTTGCTTTGTATTTGACTGCTGGGGCAGGAATCCAACAAAAGCTCTTGTATAGCTGTTCCTCAGGACAGCCTCTGGCTGCATGGGCAGCTATTATAGCTTAATTCCTGTTACTAATTGGAATGTTTCCAAAGTATTGACACAAACAGTGACATAAAATCACATATATTATCTCTACATTTCATTTGATATGTAGAAACAGGGAGACAGAGGAACAGGTTTTGGAGATACATCTCTTTTTTTCAGATAAGTGTGGAGCTGACACAGCAGATGATGGACACATCTGAAGGCTATGTGTGTCCTTGGGCACTCCTCTTTCTTCAGTGCACAGATATGTTTCTACAGCATGGTGCTTCCCTGACTGTCCCTTTTGCACCTTGTGCTCTCTGACTTTCTACATTCCATGATCTCAGTAACAGATATACAAAAAGGACTCCACTGGAGACCTTGTATATTGTCCATGAATTTGTCCTTTCTTTATAACACAGAACAAAACTGAATTTTTTTGCCCTTTCTGATTTCACTGCAAACACTCTTAACATGAATATCACATCTCACCTCCACAGTGACATGCAGAATGCAGCAAATATTATAGGAGATGCCCCAAGAAAACCCCAGCCCTCTCAGTAGGCAGTAGGAAAATCACCATTACCATTCCCTGGTGACTAGGGGGCATGCTGAGACAGTTGTTTGCATTTTCTGTGCTTATTTTTGCTATTACTATGGTGGGATTTAATGTGTTCAGCAACACCTTTTGAGACATACAATTTCTTCCTGTTATGGAACAGCACCCTGAAGACCTATTTTATTCTAAATTAAAAAAGCAAAAATCTATTTGTCATTAATCAAATGAATTCCATTAATTATTCCAATATAATTCTTAAGAATTTTGAAATTTTCTGACCAAGCACAAAACACAATAAGCATTTTAGACACTAAGAAAATACTGATCATTAGAACAAAATTGTTTCACCTGGGATTTTCTTTTGTGGTTTACTTTGTTCTCTAACAAATTGTGAGGAAAATAAATACTTTTCCTACAACGTTTTTTTGCTTTCTTTGTTAGAAAAAAAATCTATTTTAAGTACCAGTAAAATTAATCATATTATGACAGGAAAGCAAAATTGTTTCATTTGTAAGATCTTGTAACAGCATGAAGCTAACCCCATTAGAGACACAAATTCTGCCAGCTATAGACTTATAAAGAATCAGCAGAGAAAAAGAAGTTTCTCAGATGGAACTGTTAGTCATGATATGAAGTGTGTGTGTCCCCTACAGATGTTATAGCTATTTGTATGATGAATCCTGATCATCACTGTAGGAATTTTGCAGCCTTCTTTTAAGTTAATGCTCAAGTTCCAATTAATCTTCTTTTGACAATGTTTGTCTAATATTTCAGTGTTGAACAATATTTGCAGGGTTACATTTGCAGTACTTTAAAAGCTGTATTTCTGACTTTGTACTTAGTTCAGAAAGGCTTCTTTTAATTCTTCAGTGCTTCACAAATATTTCTAGGAAAGACAAGTATAATAAGCATTGATAAATGTTTATTAAGGGCACATCTAGACTTGCAAGTTAACTGGAATTAACACTGGGGTTAATTTAGAGCAAGCAATAGTAGTAGAACAACTCCCTGGGAAAAAATATGTATTCTCTAATAAAATTACCTCATTCTCATGTTCAACACTTGAACCATTTTGAGTAACATAAGATAAATGAGAACAAAGCATGTTTGTTCCAGTGTGTGGGATCATTACTGAGGAATGATAGTCTAGGGAATTCAAAATTAAATGAGGAATGTGAAAATACCTTAAGGTGTCTCCAAGAAACTTGAGGTTGCATAAATAGAGACTCAGATGCCAGCAGCCCTTTTTGAACCAACACTGCATTGACACTCTACAAAGGCCTGTGTAATGCAGAGCATGATGCTACATTGGGCACTTCACCCCCCCCACAAAAAAGAAAGTTTTTTTATGAGGATGCCACTGCCAATGCATCCTGAGTGAATGCATCCTGTTCTCTCAGAGGCAGCAGGAGGGCTGGGATTATTGTCTGGTTTGGGAAAGTGATAGCAAATTCTTTGGTGGGGAAACAAAACCAGTGATATTTTATTTGGGTAGTAAATGTTGAGTTGATGTTGCCAGTATCTTCACTTCTCCTTTGCTCTGACATATTGGGAACAAAAAATCTGCATTCTTGTGCCATCTGACTGTCAAGAATAGCTTCTTGATGGAAGAACTGAGTGCTCTCCCTATAAAGGGAAGGCTGCTGTACTTCTCACAAAGATAAGGGGGTTTTCAGCCTTGGTGTTTCTTGGTTTTAACATCTACTCTTGGTTGTTAGCTGAAACCTGTGCTGAAAGACACAGCACTGACGAGACCGAGGCGTTAAACCTCAGTAATTCTCAGTTCGAAGTACAGTGTTCGGTGCAAAGAGCCCAGGGCAGAAAGGCCTGGTGACATGTACTGAGCAGGCACACACCACAGCTGCAGTAGAGCCAAACTTTTTCCTCTACCCTAGGAAAAGCCCTGCCCCCACCTTCACTGCCAAGGGGAGTGGCAGGCAGAATAGTGCACCTAACAGGAGAACTGCTTCAAAAGAGAGAGTCTCTTTTGAGAGACAAAACTACTTGTAGCTTAATCCACCAAGCAAATTGAAGCTCTGCAGAGAGCATTTTCCCTTCAACAGAAAAGCAGACATGTGGCATTCTGCTCCACACCCTAGTTTTGGTGACTGTATTAAAATAAAGGGGGTAATGGCAGATAATGTGTGAAGCTATCCCCCATGCAATCCCTCTGTGTTTTGTCAAGATCCAAGAATCCATCTTAGCATAGAGTTTATTCAAGCAATATTTAAAGCAAGTCACCTCAAACTCACAGACTAAAAGCATAATAGAAGCAAGATGACACAAGTATATAAGATGTAGGCAGTGGCTATTTAAATGCTTCCTGTTGTAGATTTCACTCTCATATAGTTCCAAAGATAAAATCTAATGTGGAAAGTAAAAGCAACATAATGCCTCACATTTCAAACCCAAGTCATGCTGTAACTGGGATAAAAGGAAATGTGCTATTCCATAAACACCCTGATTAATATATATTGTAAAATTTTAACATTATAAGCAAATATAATCACTGCATTAAGCAAACTATATAGAAGATAACATTGGCCTAAACCCAAAAATGCCATAATAATATCAGGTTTCCTGTTTAAAACAGACTTTTCCATCTTAACAAAAAATGTATTTTGAATTACCTTTTCAGGCAATGGACATTTCATCTAGCTTCAGGACAACAGCCTATTCTTAATTTATTATTGTTTAACTTTAAGGAACACCCAGGAATAGTTAACTGAATAAGTAACAATCTGGTATTAGGATATCTGTTTTTTCCCTCCAGCTGCTCCCCTCTTTGCTGTCCTGTGTTTTTTATCTTGTTAGATACACATTAACCTGTCAGACTGACCTTCATGTCCCTCCCAATCCCTACAACACATTACAATTCTTTAAAAAGGCATCTTAAGAGAGACTGCCGTTTGGTAATCTTCCTCAATTGAGCTCTACAGACTGGTCTGGCATGCATTGTGTACATGCATCTGTCATGAAAATTTGATGACAAATCATCTGTTTCCTGACAGATAGGCTGCACTGAATTCAAATTCCCATGAAATGTTTTTGTCCACCAGGAAGAAAAACATTCTCCTCTATAGGAGTGATCATTCTCAAACTCCAATCCTCCACTTGCTTTAGTCTGTATTATCATTTATTTGTATTACAATTTTTCTGGATCAATTAAAGCCTGTTGCAAGATACATCTTCCTGATCATCTTTTGGGAAAATGTAAAGAGACTGGAACTAATGAAAGGAATGAAAGCAAATGTTTCACAGTAACAATGCTGTTTTCAAAGGGTGAGAAATGAAGATCCTTTTTAAGACTGACCTACCCCAGTTTGTTTAAAACTAAACTGAACTTGAACTGATAAACTACTCTTTTGAGATTAACCTGAATAGTGTACATTCAGTAAAACACTATAAATCTAAACATACCTGAATTGGAGTCAAACTTTGTTTCTGACCTGAAAAAGAAAATAAAAAGATCCTAAGTTGCAAGAACTGCTTTATGCCATGAAAGACATTTGTCAGACTGATTCCCCCAGCAAACACCATCTTTAACAGGACTGTCTAACTCTGTACGTTAATATTTAATGCATTCAAAGGCATTTGAACCCAAATAACTATTATCTTTAATATTTTACTGTTTTCTACACTGTAGAGATACAAAGAAGGTATTTAAAAACACAAATCACAAAATGAATGAATAAAATAAAATACAAATTTAAACCGGGATTAAATTATATGCTGTGAATCATAGCATACAGTTGTTTGAATGAAATAGTTTTAATTCATTTTCATTTTTGAAAAGTCATTAAGAGGATTTAATTTATTCATGAATGTTTCCAATCTATTTTTGAAGCAGATACCGTTTCATTAATGTCATATGTATTGTATCCAATGATCTGTACTTAATTGTGCAACATCCTAGGAGGGTTTTGTTTGTGTGTGTCTTCAATTTACTCATGCTGCACATAGGAGTAAGTGGTTTGATTTTCTTAAAAGTGGAAGGTGGGGGGTGGGAGAGAGGAAGGGAGCCAGACCTAAATTTTAACTTGTTTTAAAGTCTTTGCAGAAAGACAATAATGTGTGCATTATGCACCATTAGCTTTGGTCGCGCACTGCAGATTTTTCTCTCTCTAACAACTAGTGTTTTCTTCTAAGGGCTTGGCACTTAGCAAATGAACCCTATAACCTGTATATTTAATAAAAGGAAGAAAAAATTAGCCCTTGTGGGAACATCATGTTTCAGATATCGGTTAATAATACTTGTAAATGTAGAAGCCTTTGAAGATCTCAATTCAACTGTGGGAAAACTTAAGTTGGGTAATTACTCAAGATGCTGCTGATGTGCTGTCAAGCAGAATTAACCCTATGACTAGGGCTATCTACACAATCTGCTACAAGACGGCATTGTCTATATTGAGCTCTCAAACCAATTAACAGGCATGTTCCAATCAGATTTATATCGCCCACTAACAATCAGTTGTACACATGGTCATGGCTGTCACAGCAGGACATAAGGTCTGACCAGCAGGAGACCTGTTAAAGCATGTTACGTTGGCAGCAAAATGCATTTCCCCAGAAATTCTAAGGAGGAAGTACAATGTTGGATGCTTTTACATTGCATCAAGGAAGGGATGTATTTTGGGAAGTTACAGTCCTTTTTTCAGAAACAAATGACCGAAGCTCAAAAACTAATTGGAGATTTATTTTCAACTTTTATGTTATAAGCTTGTAAATGCTGTTACATGTAGATGTCTTTTACATGCACTCTACATTTGTATATAACCGGCATTGTAATTCCATATCAAGTATCTATGCTACAGAAAATAAATATAAAATCTATAATAATTTAAAAAATTAACAGGTTCACACTATTAAAGTCACCAGAAAGGAAACAACTGTCTTCTCCCATCCTGCTCATTCTGCACCTTCCTCCGGTGCTCACATTATTTTGTCTTAAATATAATTCTCAGGAGATGAAAAGACATATCTTCATAATTAATATTTTCAAAGTACCACCAAAAGCACTGAACAAAGAAAGCATGTTGCTGACATGCCTTCACAAATACCAGCACCAGTAACTGCCCAGGGCACCAGCCCATGCTCAGTTTGGCAGTATAATTCAATTGGTATTTACACCAGCAGGATGAAGTCCCCACCCTGTGAAAAGTGATAACCTGGGGGAAATTCCACTGAGTTATAAGTAAAGCCACTTAGTGTTTTATTTACAATATTCTCCTCAATATTCTCCTCAATGTATCTGCCTGTACTATTCTCTCTTGCTCATCACTGTATCAGTAACACCTCACTACTTACACAGTCAGACACAATGTACGAATCTTACCCTCAGCATCTGTTTATCTTCATGATCAACTTCTCATTGCCTAAATTCTAGGTACTCGCTGTTAGTGGTCAGACAGAGCTCTTGCTTCTTAGCCTGAATGGCTTGTTACGGACATACACACTGCAACTTGCGGCATCAACAAACTGGCCCAGGGGCCAAGGTGGCAGAGAGTGCATGGGGAGGAGGGTCACAAGGGTCACTGGGCACTGTAATGAGTACCAAAGCTCCAAACAGTCATAAATTACTGGACAACATATCAGAAAACTGATATGGGGGTGATAAACGAATTGAACTTTGTCTGGGAACAGCAGAATAGCTATGAAGGAATACACAGCATGGGAGGTAGTACTAGGAGCCATCAAGAGCAGGAGGGTCACCTATGTTATGGTCACCATTCCCTCTTGGGAAAACGATGTAAAATTTAGGACATGGTATTACAGAAACTCTTAGAGATCTTAGTAAGGCACACAAAAAGGGGAGGAAAATAATGAAGCATCTTTGGCATTGTAAATAAGCAACAAGTGACAGATGTGAGAGAAGCATTCTGCAAGAACACAGTCACCTTGACCATTTGTAGAAGTGACAAATCTTACAGCAATTTTAATGGAAGCAGCACTTTTCCCCTCTTCCAGTATTTATATCTGCTTCTCAACAGCCTATTAGACAAAAGTATCAGAAACTAATTGCACATAGGTGTTAAAAATGCACAACTAAAATATGGTCATTAAATAGGATAGATACTGAAAGTACATTCCAAAGGGATGTTCTGCTACACAAAAAAATATTCACTCTGACTCCTTTATACTTTTAAAACTACATTAATTAGTAGGAAAAAACTTCTCAGTACATTGTTTGTTATCATAGTGCTCTGATATCCAGCATAAGTATCCTACCAGACAAGATGCACCTTACAGTGCCAGGTCCTGACTGTACAAATTGTCCTTTATCATTTATCAGAACAAGAGGGGAACACCCCAACACCACCCACCACCCCCAATGAACAGATAATAGCTTTCTGCATATTTTCTCTACTTCTGTCTCATAGGAGTATTCTGAAAGTCAGGTAATCATCCATAAATATCTTTGGAAAGGAGTCTATATGCATAAAGGGAACAAGAGGGTATTTATAAAGCACTTTTCATTTCCAACTTCAATATGGCTCAAATACACACAGCACACAGCAATACAAATGTCAAGTAGGCTCAGCTACCAACACACCATATGCAAGGAAATAGTGAGCTACTGGAAAGATTTAGCTAAGCACAAGGTGCTGCAATACTTTTAAAGATACCGCAAATAATTAAGTCAAAAACAAACAAAAGAATATATGATGGTCTTTTTATCTGTACTGCAAAGAGGTGCAGGGTTTCAACCTGTTTCTTTTAAAAGACATCATATACCAGATCTTCAGATTGCCAAGTATAAGGAAAGAGAGAAAAATGGAGTGATGATAATCATCATGTAGTCCTATAGTCTGAATTTTAAACTACTGCCTTCCTAAGTATGACTGAACTGCAGTTGTTCAGTGCCACATATTACAGTGTCAGCAGACACACAAGTTAACGTAGATCTGCTACTTGCCAGGGAAGGAGGCCCTTGTCAAAGAGAGGAAAGAGGACTTACTGCAGAACCTCTGCTGTTGTGCTAAAACTGCCTTTCCTTTTACCTTTCATAATAAAGTATTTAACAGGTTTATATAGGTTTTGTTGAGACCACATGGGGAACAGCCTTTGGAAGCTTCACAACTCAGAAAGTACTCTGCTATTCTGATCCTTGCATTTTAACATGGAAAGAGTCATTTATTCTTCTTGACTTTCTTAGGCCTTTGCATTAGCAGCTTATACCAGGCTGTTCCTTCGCAAGGTTTTGCTACAGGGATACTAAACACAACATTGGTAGGAGCAGACATTCAAAGTACTACTTCTCTCTGAAAAGGACTTTGATATAATAAAGAGCTATTACAGTCATAAGGATGATTGATGCATCTTCAGTATATCTTCATTTTCAAAGAATTTTATTCCATATTGGCATGGGCAGTTTGCTGAAGAGATGATGGTCTAGCAGGCTCCTGATGCAATCCAAGCTAACCCATGTCCTGGTCCAGGTGAGTGACCAGAATACAATCAATCCTCTCTATTTTATGTTTGCCCCCTCAGTGGTACAGAAAATACCTAGCTGGAGTATCAGTGTTCCTGGCTACAGCATTGCTAGCAAGCTGAAGAAGACCAGGATAGTAATGCTCAGCTGTGAACACATCCCTGGACACTGTGTTAGTCCTTATCATGCTGATGAGAAGCCTAGACAGGACCTAGGCAAAATGCAGGGGAGGCTAGGCCAGGGACCATTGCCCAAAAGCAGAATAAACCAGGCCACTTTGTTTCAGAGTAGAGGAATTTAGGCTAAAGACACACGCCATGTCTTGTCACTTGCCTTTAGGGCCAGAGAATAGGCTTTTGTCCATTTATTTATAAGTATAGACATAACCCTTCTGAAAAGGTAAGCCATTACCTGGAAAGCAGTCACTGATCACACTCACGATTTGAAGCTCCAAGTAGCTTCTGGAAGCTTCAGAAAGTCAAGCTTCCGGAAAGAAAAGTGCATCAATATTCCAAAGTAAAAATGGTGTAACTACCTTGGAATTTATAAGACCTGCACAATCAGGGAATTTGAGAAGTCCCCAAGCTTTAAGAACCAAGCAGAAACAGCAAAGCTGGGCTTGCTGCTGTTTTGTGGCCAGGGGACAGATCCTGTGGTGTCTCAGGCAGGAAAACTACTCACAGATAATTCCCAGAGCTGGACATCCCTAATGCCTCTCTCTCTTCAACCTCATGTGGATTCTCTGTTATAATATGATAATATATATTATTTACAACACAAGGATAGTAGAATCAGAATCTATACAAGGATCTTCTCTAGCACTGGTGAGGCTGCACCTCCTGTTCAGTTTTGGGCCCCTCACAAGAAGGACATTGAGGTGCTGGAGTGTGTCCAGAGAAGGGTAAGGATGCTGGTGAAGGATCCAGAGGACAAAAAGGAGGCTCAGGGAAGACCCTATCACTCTCTACAACTACCTGAAAGAAGGGTGTAGTCAGGTGGGTGTTGAGCTCTTCTCCCAAGTAACAAGCAACAGAATGAGAGGAAATGGCTTCAAGTTGTATCAGAGGAGGTTTAGATTGGACATTAGTAAAATTTCTTCATGGAAAGCATTGTCAAGCACTGGAACAGACTGCCCAGGGAAATGGCTGGGTCACCATGCCTGAAGGTATTTAAAAGATGTGTACATGTGGCACTTAGAAACATGGTTTAGTGGTAGGTTTGGCAGTGCAGGGTTAACAGTTGGACCCAATGATCTTAAAAGTCTTTTCTAACCTAGACGATTTATTGATTCCAACACTGGTGAGAACCAATTTGCTTCAAACAAATGTTATTAAGTAGCAGCTGCTGGGTTCAACGGTCTTTTTAAGGAAACTAAGAGTCAGTGAAGACAGATGAAGTTGCTCAAGTAGTTATATTAGATCTTATTAGAGAAACCACATCAATGATGTCATATAGGCTCTCCTAGACAGATAACCAGTGCAGATTTTTCATTTCACTTGCTCAAAGAATATAAAGATCAGTAAGAAATCTTAAAGACCATTAATTAAGCATGCAGCACAGGTGCAAGGAAAGATCTAGCCTAGTGACTGAAATCTTCCCTTCTCTTGTGAAGGCAAAAGTAGTACAATGTTAATGGTACAATTATATTGCCCAGCCACTCTTTCCTTTTCTCTTGATTGGATGTCTGAGAGATGTTGAGAAGACCTGACACAGCTCAACAAAAATCAAATGAAAACATAACATGGATAAGGCTGTTGCTATGTCTGCTAGTACATGTTCAGAAGAGCCAACACCATTACCAAGAATTCCTTACAGGAAGCAATAAAGGCAGCACTGGGTGATTTATGAAGACTTGGTAATTTAGTATTTGGCCCTAAAAATTGGAAACTGACAAAACAATAATATTTCTTTTTTAAAAGGAAATCATTCTTCTGGGCTTCCCAGTTCCCATCTATACCACATCTTTCTCACAGTCCTGCATATGGTAAAGGACATGACCATGGTTTATTAAATATGGAATAGATTCTTTCCTATGGCAGTAGTATGAGTCGTGGATTTCACTCAGGTCCATTTTAACCTCCTCTTTCCATGGCTGTGGATAAAATGGTGTTTTTGTATAATGTACAAGAAAATGCCTTGAAAAATTAAAGCAAGCACAACTTTGCAAATACAGTTGTTCCTTAGAAAAAACTGAGGATTTGGGTTGTATAAGTGGCTCTTTGTGAACTGATACAGAAAAACGCAACCTTGCTGTGGAGGCCGTCCAGCCATGATAAACGTGGCTGATAAAAAAAAATAATACAAGCACATATAGTCAATAAGTATAAGGACTTTTTATTTGGCTTATTAGTTTTCTATCAGATCCATGTTCTGCATTGAGACATACTCCAACCACACCATGTGAGGTCCAGTGAAGAGAAAGCTGTGAAAAAACACCCTAGAGAAAGGTGGGGGCAGCAGGTCTCCTTCTTTTAGCATCAGCCTACAGCTAGATTGGAGTAAGTAACACAAAACTTCGTAAGGACTGGCTTGCAGAAAAGCAGGTCCTTGAGTTTAGTTTATTGTCTCTCTCATTTATTGTTTTCTTTAGGCAGCTGTACTGGGATGTAGGAGACTGCCTGGTATGACAGTTCAGAGTTGGAATAATAATAAGATTCAATAGCATGGTTATGGATTTTATGTGTGAGGCAGCTTTGATTGTGGCAATAGTTAAAGCATGTCCTCTATAAAGCTTGAGAGGTTTCTTATAACACTAGCAGAAGTAGGTAGATGAAGAGATGTGAAATTCCTAATTGTTTCTTTTATCTTTCCTGTGATAGAGACAAAGTTCTGTTTTAAAGACTTACCAAAAAACAGGTCTTTCATCTGGAGTGTAAAATTCATGTGTTCCCTGACCTCGTGTGTCACATGGTAATGAAACAACGTAAATCAGAAATGTTAAAAGTTGAAGTTTGTTAATATTACCGCTGAAGCTCCAGTCTCTTTCCTAGTTAAACTGACAGGTCCATAGTCCAAATATATATATTTACAGATTACAAAGACATAAAGACAAAAAAATTAATGGACATCAATGAGAAACAAATGTAAATGCAAGTTTCAGCTGACTATCTGGAAATTACAAAACAAAACACAGCAAAAAAATCCTATGCCACCACAAAAACTACTTGCATTTTAAATGGGACAATGGACTTTCTTTGTATTGTACTCCCATCTTACTCCTAAGGAAATACTTTAGTGATTTATACTCTGCGGGGAAAATGTAGTAAATAGCGTACATTTTCCATTTTCTTATCTATGTTTCCTTCTCCCTTTTTTTTAGCTGCCTGATTCAGCTGACCAAGATTCAGAAATCTATCTTCCCTGGTTGAAGGAGACATTATATACTGATATTTTGAGGTCAGTAAATAAAAGTAGATGGACTCTACTGGCTTCTGCATTTTTTCCCACTGTTGCCAGCCACTTCAGAACAACCGGCTGAATTAGATGTAGGCCAAACGTGGCAAGAGCTCACAAGGCAACACAAAGATTTTGGGGAGCTTGAGTTAAGGCCAGTCTAGTCTTGGGCCACAACCAGTTAGGTGTTTTCTTCAGGTGCCCACTGGCCTGGGAATTATTAAAATTAAAAAAAACCTTCCCTCTTTCCCTCTCTCCTCCCATAAAATCTACAGGGGTCTCAAAGAGAGTCTGAAAACAGAGACATTTCCATATAGCTCATTTCACAAAGAGAAATCCAACTCATTAACTCAAGACTATGCCAAAGCATAATGTGCACTTGAGATAATCAGAGATAAGTCTCATATAGCAGTTTTTCCCTCATCTTAAAACTATTGTGAAGGCAACCGGAAACTAGTTCACATTCATTTATGTGTACTGCTGTCCAAAACTCACCCTGCAAAACACCCTATTATTTCTCCATCAGATGATAGAAAGGAAGCCAGTCTTGAAGGTAGAAGGTGAAATCCTGATTCCATTGTATTCATTTGCTAAATATGAATTTACTTCAACAGAGCCAGGATTTCCCCCCAAAAGATTTAGCTATAGTAAGTAGTGGAATGTCTAAGTGGCAGAGTAGACAAACAGGTTATGGAGACTTTGGATCCCCACTTTGCACCCTCAAGCCTAAGACCATAGTAACACATGACATGAGACTATTGTCTTGGCTGTGTCTGTAATCATCAGATTTTCAACCCAAAAGATTTACATTATTACTCGGTTTCTGCATATAATCCTTCTAATAGAGGAATCAAATATTACAGAGATGAGGTGCTTCTATCATTTTATAGACAGTCTCTTGAGGACAACTATCACTACCACATATAGTGATTCTAGAGCTACATCAATTGTATTTTTCTTTAACCTATTACTGACACAATGTTCTATCCTATTAGCACTATCCTGATCATCCTGCTTCCTGTTCTTGTAAAGGTACCTCTTCAAGGGAGAGGGACTGAGTCAGGGTGAACTGAGAAGGGAAAAAAAGCAAGAAAAAAATTAAATTCTTCATCAGAATGAGCACAAGCAGCCAGAAATAAGAAAAACCACATAAACAACAACTGAATCTGTGCAGAACAATGCAGTGATCGAGGGAATTAATCAGCACTGCTTCTAGCATCAAATTTAGAGTTGTAATTCCCACAGTACTTCTAAAGATTATTTTGAAACCAGCTCTCCATGTGTGCTAATTGGGATGGATGGAAATTCAGTAAGTAATGCAATTTTCCTCGGTTTTGTTTTCTAACTGCTTGAATTCTAAAAAAAAAGCATCTACTTTTTTCTCCATTATCAGCTAAAATGCTGTATGTAAAATTCAGCATCACTGCCGAGTATCTCTTAAAGATCCCTGTTAGTAATGCTAACAGTCAAATCTCAGTATCTGTTGACACAGTGAAAGACTGTTACAATTACTTGGCACAGCTGCATATAGAAACAAAAAATTAAAATGACTAATTTTTCTGTGTCATATTTCCTCTTTTACCTTAATGTTGCCTTCCGATCTTATTTATTTATCCTAATTTTTTATATTTACTGTAAGACTAATTTTACTACAGCATTATTATTTACGTTGCTTCTCTTGTATCCCTTAAAAGGTTGCATGATTTCACCATTCTGTGATTCTATGAAAAGACCTTATACAATTATGTATGAAATATATACAAGATTACACGGAACCTAAGAGACAAAAATCTCAAAACTATATTTAGCATACTCACTTGAATAAAGGAGTTCCACAAACAACACATTTGTATATTCCTTGAGCTTTATGGTGTGTGTACTCCCCCTCAAAGGCACTGGGAAAACAACAACACTACATTTTAAAATTAAATAAAGGAATTTGGGTTTTCTTTGATTATTAAAGTAATTGAGTCTTTAGAAAAATGTTAGAGAAGAACCCCACAATTTCAAAGTTGGCAGGTGATTTTTATTAAAGGTAGCAAATAAAGCAGGCACAGGAAAAGGGGAATGTCTTTGTTAGTGTGCCTTGAATGTTATGCATCATGCAAAAGGAAGCGAATTGTCCCACAGTTCAAAGGCCGGGAAAACAACAAAAACAAAAAGGGGTAAAACTGGAGTATTCCCTTATCTGGCAAGTGAAATGTCCAGTTTTTGTAAACACCAGTTGTTTGGCACATAGCTCAACCTGCCGCACCTTACTGTGTCCGTGTCTGGGCCGTGTGCAGGGCTCGGCAGATGCAGTGGGGCGAGGTGTGAGGCTGCCCGGGCGCTGCAGAGCCATGGCGCTGGGTTAGGCCAGCACCGGCTGCCCGGGCAGCAGAGACATTGTAGCTGAAAATGAAATAATTGGTCCATGATTTCAAGCTGTGCGTGCCTTATATTTTCAGTTGAAAAGCAATATTCCAGCTTTAAGGGAATATTTTTCTAAGTTAACAATCTAAAAGGCTAGGAGGTCATTCACCTAATACGAATCAGCTGCACTAGCCCAACAAAAAGCCTATGTGCTCAGCAGCTTGTTTTTATTATCCTTTCACCCTTTTTATGAGGTCCCATTTTTTTTTTATAAACAGGATTTTTAAGAATGACCTAATCTCCGATTGTTTGTGTGCATTCAATCACGTTGCTGGTCCCGTACACAAGAGTCTGGAGGGCCATGGGGAAGGCAAGACAGGCCTCCTGGCAAAGGCCACTGGTCCCCTGCCCCGCCAGGGCTGCAGCAGGACGGAGAGGGCTGGGGTGGAGAGGGGGACCATCCCCACCAGCCTCTCTGGTACTTTCAGCCACCAAACTCAGTGCTGTCAGGAAGAGGTTTGCCTATTAACCAGGACCCCACGTGCAGCGGGGAGCCCTTTCAGCTCATGAATGAAAACAAGCAGTTACATCATTAGTACGTTTAGAGCAGAGGTAAAGCCAGGGCCTTACGCCAAGCTCAGTGGTATAAATTAGACAACAAAAAATGGCTGGGCCTTGGCAAGTTACCTTTGGCTGGAATCAGCTGAGAGAGAGACTTTATTCACTAAAAACAATCTTGGAAGCCAGTCTTTTTTTTTTTTCCCTCCAGGACTTGAGGCTGGCTTCCATCGACTAAAGCCATGTGAGGGCAGTTATTGAAAATTTTTGACATTCCAACCACAAATGAGCCAATAAATACCTTCTCCACATGTGCTTCAAAAAGAAATTGGAGTGGGTTGGAAAAGAACTAAATTATGCTACCTTCTTTCTGCAGCCAAAACGTCTATACTTACAATGGCCACCTTCAAAACTCCAGCCTCCTGGCACGGGGCCATTTCCCTCGTGGTTCTGCTTACTGCGATGTCTTCCAAAGAAAGTGTACCTAAACCACTATTACTTCCACACGTTTTGTAGTAAACTAAAAGCAGACTCTAAACATGAGCCTGGTGACTTTATAAGACATGCAGTGTTCATTAAAAGAAAAAGTCACACAAGACCCTTAGCTCTGGCCCCCCTGTTGCAGATGCTTGTCTTTGCAGTAGTGTTAATTTGTAGGGGTTAGTAAACAAGTGCAGAAATCCTGGGAGAAAAAGAAAACAACCAAAAAACTTGGTAGGGAAGGTGAGGAAACAGCAGTAAGAGGAGGGGTAAAAAAGAAAGATGCCTGTGTTTTGAAATCTGTGTTTCCTTCATCCTGCCTTACCTTTCAGTCCCCTTCTCCTGAGTGACATGGTACTGCAAGGGTGTCAGCCGCTTCCTCAGCTCCTCCTGGGAAAAGACCACCTTACAGTCCTTTTTATCCCTACATGACCCTGCAAAAGGAGAGGATATCTTTTTAGCTTAAATCCTGAATAATTGCTTTGGCAGACAGCCACAGCATAGCTTCTGCATTCACTTGTCAATGACCAGACTGGTCCCTAATGCACAAAGAATGGCTCAGCTGAACTGCAGCTGATTATTTCTTCAAATCCAAGTTTAGAAAAGAATTTTTATAGAGAGCCAGGTGATTCCGCTGGAGCAGTGACAATGTGCTACAGCCAAAGCCCTTTGGTGTGTTATACACTAAACTGTTGCGCACACAATCATTCACAAGAAAGTACCATTTTTCTGACCATTAAAAAAAAATCTGCAAAAGCCCAACTACAGCTGAAACATTCTTTACAAGACATCTATATTGGAGACTTAGGGTAATGGGCATATGATGTTGAGCCACAATATCTAGCAACTTCAGTACTATTTAAAGTAGCTGTAAAACAATTCTAACCTTCAGAATTACAGTAAGGTTCATTTAACTTCTAGTTGCATCCTCATTCTTTATAACAGTAGCCATTTTCTTTTTTCACTGTTGAAGCACTAGAATACGAGTCCTAAGGAGCAGGTAATTTCTTTATGCACAAAGCTGTACAAGGTTAAACAGTAAACTTTTTGTAAAATTTGGGGTTGCTATTGAAATTACCCTCCTTTGAAAATCTCATCTTTACACTTTGCTTAGTTCACACAGAAAATCCAAGGAGTACATAAGAATTACTGTAAAAAATCCACATTTGTGTAGTGCAAAAATTTACATCAGGAAAGCAAAAAATGACAATAAGGTTACTTTTGGGAACGAAAACTCCCAAAGTAGTAACATAAATTGCAAAATGTTTAGGTAACTTATATAATCATTGGCAAAAATTAGCTGACAAAATACAGCAGGGGAAAAGCACTCTAATTATGACAGTAATTAAAATATGATATAATAAGAAATAAACAGTCCTGACAAAAATATTTTTTGCTAGTACTGCATATACACTCATAAAAAGATCAATTGTGTTCCCAAAGTAGAGGCAACAGCGCTACCCATCTGTATGTCATTTAGTACAGGAGAGGCAATGGCAGGTTTAAATTACATGGTATTGGATTGCAATTTCCTAACATTGGATGCTTTTCTGCTTTTTTACCTTGAGTCATTACTAAGGAGTGTTCATAAAAAGTAGCTTAAAGCACAGATGCTTGCAAATCATTTAAGAAAAGATGTTTCTTTCTTCCTCCCCCTCTTCTTTTCTCAATTTTTTAATGTGTGGGGGTGGGTGAATTGGGAAAGAGAAAAAGAATAATGCTGTTGGTCACTACCAACTAACCCTAGGAAGTATTTTCAGGAAGAAAAAAAGTAAAATTGAAAACATCTGATTGAAGTAAATAGTGCAAACATAAAAAGCTTTACTACTGAAAGAAAAGTATTGAAAAGCGACTTTATTTCATAGATTAGAAATTACTTTTGATCTAAACATTCTTAAAAACAGATTGTTTTCCACTCTGACCCATCTCATTAGCTGTGCTGCAGAGCCTCCGTTTTAATGGCAAGCTCTGAAAGAGCACTGCTGTATGCCTTTGTTAGCTTCAATCTTATTTGGGAGAGGGATAAAGATTTCATTCCAGGTCTCTTTGTTTGTCTTTCAAGAACCACTAAAGCAGTATTCACACAAATTTTGCAGGAATGTGCCCTGTGCCATAGCTTACAAATTATTTGGTTTTGGTGCACTTAAAGGTCACCTTCCAAATTAGCAAAATTTTCCTACATCCTGGCTTTTCAACCTTAAATGTAAATATTGTTTCCTAACTGTAAGTGAGGTTTGTTATTTATAACATTTGGTTGCTTGTTTAAAGATGTCAAACTTTGGAGGTTTTTATTCTCCAAACGTGCAGGACTCTAGGACTAATAAGTCTTTCAAAGTATAGCTAACAAGGAAAGAAAGCATATGCATTATATAAATATCTATTGTTATCTTGCATTACGCAGCTCAGAAAGAAACTGTTCGAGAGACAGTCTTTTATCTATAATTTCAGTTTTAAAAAGTAGTCTAGAGAGCAACAAAGGATCTTACAAACCATGTCTTCACTTTTTAGAATATCTACCCGTAATTAAAAAGAAAAAAATCTATTTGCTCCTTAACTGCTGCAAAAAAAAAGCAAACTAAGCATAACTTCACTTTGAAAAAAGAGAAAATACTGAGTGTTTTTAAAAATTGTGAGTCTTCCCCCTTTACTCTCCCTAAATAATTTTTCATCTCTTTTACAAATTTAATATTCTCCAATCTATGGGTTCACTATATGCATAAGAAAATTTCTAGATGCTGCATGATCCACAACATAGATCAGAAGTAGGAAGCATGTTAAAAAAAGATCTTTTGCACTCCTTGTTTTAATAATTAACCACATGTTTTATAATACAAACAACTTTTTATGTCTACAGGGGAATTTTGCCAAACTGCACTGGGGTAAAATGCAACTGACTCCAATAAAGGATCCTTCAAGTTTGTAATTTGAGTATTGATCAACAAGAAGTTGCACTATGAATTATAAAGGAAATCTCTTGGTCCAGCCCTCAGCATTCAAGAATGGCCCTAATCAATTAATTGCACTTATTATTTAACTGCTAGCAACAAACAGATTATTCAGTAAATGGATCATGCTGTTTCCCTATTGCCATAGAGGCAAGGTGGTAAAGCAAGACCCATCCCTGGCTGCAGAGGATGTAAGGATAGGTTATCTGAAACAGGGATAGCCTACAAGCTTCTATAAAAATGGAATGAATCCTGGAAACTACTGGATGAGATTCTAGGAATACTTTCTTTCAGTCAGGAAAAAAATTACATGCAAAAGGGACAAAAGTGCATAATTTTCAGTAAAAGAGTGGCTGCTTTTGGTTTTGCAATTGTTCCTTTATGACATGAGATGACTGTCACATTCAAGCCAATTGTTTGTATCTTGGGAGGGGACAACATAAAGCTACACAAAGATATGCCCAATATGAGAAAAACTGCCACTAGTAATGGAGCTGTTATCAAACTCATTACTAAATCAGAGAATAAATGGGCAGGCTGACCACCTTCCTCAGTCTGGTTCTCCATAGATGGGAAGAGGTTTGGGCTGCAGCAAGGGTTTCACACAGGCAACAAAACGCTTCAGCAACTCAGCCATAAAGGCAGGCTCACAGTTCATTGGCAAATTATACAGTTTGAGGCAAATGAGTAAAAAGGTCATCAGTTCTACAAACAGCATCATATCAGTGTGGTTACTGATTAAAGGTGAGACTAAATTAAATACAGTGTGAGAATAAGAGACCCTGGATTCATAGGATCTATATTAGTACTCTTGGTTTTTTGGGGGTGGTGTTCTCAGCAATGACTTTTGGAAAAGCCAGGACAGCTATGTTCTGAACTCCAGTTATATGCAGCTGTTAAAAGAGGTGAACACTGGTCTGCAAAGGCAGACAAAATTCCCTTTACTTTCCACTGCAGGATCCAAGGCCAGATTAAATCTCTCTAAGCAGCACTCAGTGGTGCCTTCTTGGGGCTGGCACTCCTAAGAAGAGCAGTGTGCAGGTAGCTGTCACCAACAAGCGCTTGCCTTCAGCCCTCGGCTAACAGTTACAACAGTGCTAAAGGCACTTATGGTCTTGCAGCAGGATGGAAGGCTTTGTGAGGAAAAAACTAGGCTCATAAATCTTAATGCATAAAAATAAAAAACCAAACCAAAACAAAACAAAAAGCTGAGAAGGGTGAAACAAACATCAACAGAAACCCTTCTTGGAGCCTTCATAGTATTCTTGTGTTTAGGGAGGTAATTTTTTCTGAAAAGCAAGGCAGTGCATGTTGCCATTTACTATTCACCTGCAGACTATGGGCATTTCATTGTTCAGCTCTGAAATCTGCTGTACAAATTAAGTGAACAGAAAGTATTTTTCTGGGTGTTGACCTGATAATGAAGACATTAAGCATCTCACCTCACATATAAGTTCCAACTGACCTTTTCAAACCTGTGGTTCATAACATTCCTTCCCTCTAAGCAATCACAAGAAAACCAGCAACAAGATACATTCAGACAGATGGACACAAGTTAGCAGACCATTACTCCTCACCACTCAGCCCCTCACCTGTTCCAACACACCAGAGGGTGGTGATTAGTGTCTGACATGTCTTGAAATATGGTGGCATTTTCCCTGATGGCTTTCCTATATCAAAAAGTCTTTTGAACCATTCTAACAATTTTCTCTTATGCTTTGTTGCTTCCTATCACTGAAATTAACTCAATATTTCAACTCAATTTTCCCTCTTCTACGTATGCTTAGATTCCACTAGCATTAATGGACAGTCATGCACTGAGCACATACCACTTAGACTTCCTGAACTAAATACAGCAAGATCAAATGTTCCAGCAGAGCACAGCCATATAATAAATCGGGCTTCTAGTTTTCAGTACTACTTCTTTTAATATATCCAAGTAGTTTTTTAGGGGCCTCCCAGTACATTTTATTTTTCATGTACCACCCCAGCCCCAATCCTGCAACGTCACCTGTGTAGGCAGACCCTTGGGAATATGCATAGCTACTTAAGGGTCTATGAATGTACATCAGATTACAGGATTGAGCTCTAAGTATACATCTCTCTGCTTCCCAAAGTCTGTCCCCTCACGAGTGGGTCAGACCTTGGTAGATCAATGGTAAATTACCTCAAACTGTTATTAAGAGGAATTCTACAAAGTTAAAAAAAATTTGTATACATTTCTTTAAATAAATATCCTTACATATGCTATTGCTAACACCTGGTATTATTAAAAGTGGAATCTCTCATTTCTTATTACTTCAAATTTCATTTACACAGTTTATGCCTCTTGTTGACAGTTTTGCCTTGCTGTCTGATTAAGGCAAACTCACAACTCTCTCTCATATATTTTAATTTCTGTTTAATTTGTTCTCTGCAGCCTCTAATCTTCAGCCTTGGGAGAATGCTGCAGTGTTCTCTCACTGCAAACAAGCCAGGAACTGCTATCTAGTTTAAAAAATAACAACTCTTGAGAATGGTTACATTGCAACCAGTTCTATTGGCTTGTATTTGGAAAACACAGTTTTATAAAACCTGTATTTGACATGATAGTTCTTTTTATAATCCCCTCACGAGCCATTTCAAATTACCGTAGCCTGGTGGTGATTAGGATAGATGTTGCAAAAGAAAATCTGAAATGTTGGGAGGTCAGGTTTAAAATTCAAACTTCATCATTTAAAAAACCCTGTAAATGTTTTACACATTGAAAAACAGGTCTGTGGTTCCTTTGCTGTCTTGCTGTAGGTAGCTAACTCCCACCTGCTGTTGAAATACCATTTGCAGTTTCATGCAAGCATTAGAAGTAATGGAGCGAAGACCATTTCCACCATATTGTGCATTGAAAATCCAAAAGCCAGGTACCAGGACAGCAGTTTGAATTTTGGGTCAAATGCCAGGTTCTATCTTAAAAGAACACCACCCAAAAACTAACTGTCTTTTAAAAAAATTATTTACTTAACACCCAGGAGGGTCAGATGGCCACAAGGGAAGGGCAAGCCCCTTCTTTGCAAATTTGTAAGCTTCCCATACAATCAAATAACAGAGCTGTCACATTTACTTTTTCCACCCGGTCATCAGCACAGCTCTTGTTTAATACAAACACATGTATTTTGAATCACCATCAGAAATCTCCCATGTAAGACAGCAAATTTCTCAAGCACCAAAAGAAAAAAAAAAATCCCCAAACTGCCAGTTTATGCATCTCCTCCATGCACTTGTTTTCTCTCCACAGAAAGTGGCACTGGCACCCCAGTAGGCCCATATAGGCAGCATCTGTTGTTTCCACAGTTCTGCAGCAAATATGCTTGTGGCAAGTTACATGGCTAAGGCAACCATGCAAGCCAAAGAGACATTCTCTGGAAAAGAAATCTGAAGCTGCCTCCCCTCTCTGTGAATGTAAAAAAACATTTAACAAAAGACTGAAATGTTTTGCATAGTGGGAAAGAGGGAAAGAAAACCAGCTCCTTTGGTCGTCTCCAGGCATGTCTACTTTACTTCCTTATCTGTGATTAATGAAATAAATGTCACTACCAGACACAATCTTGGTCTCACAACCTTTCCAAACTATAACGACTGAGGAGTCCACCACCACCCTGCATTAGCTGGTGGAGATGAAGGCAGCTTCCTCTGGACGTTTTTGAGCTGTCATCTTCACTAGAACTGCAGCAACAACAGCATGTGGCTGCTCAGCAGAGGTTGGTGAATAGAAGAAACTTCAATTAAGTGGAGCAAAAGCTCATTATGTTATAAACTGCCACATTTGTTATAGTTTCTGCTGAGTTGGCCAAAGACAGAGTGCACAGGGCAGCTGACCTATTTGCCTTACTCTTGGATGCAAACCACACAAGACAAGATCAAGATCTATTGGTAGAGCAGTGGAGGGGGGGGAATATTTATAGTGGTGGATTTCTCTTCCTCTCCCCCCAATAGATAAAGAGACTTTTGTTTTGCTGATATTATCCTAGCACCTTTCACAGGCACTACATTCGTTTAAATTAAAAACAAGAAAGACAGAGACACTAAGCACTCTTTATCTGGTCAGTAGATTTCTGTCAGAATCAATAAAAGGGTGTACAACATATGGAAAGGCATTTTAGTAACAGTGGAATTAAGATGAATTTAATAAGAGGGCTTTATGCTATCTTTTGCATTTAAAATATTTCAGTAAGCCATCAAAATAAGTTTATTCACACAGCTTTAATAAAGGTTTAACCCTGCAGCAGAAACAATTAAAAAGTCAGCACTTGCCAGCAGTGGTGTGTAGCTTATTTTGGCATTCAGGCTATTGCTAAATCCTCCTGCTGCTTCCTCCACAATAGTGATGTGTGGCCTGTGAAATGAGCACTGGGTTTCAGGACTCAAGGTGCCGCAATCTGTATTTGGGATGGGGGTGGAGGAACGGAGAAGGCTGGGGGAAGATCTTTCCTCTCCTCCAGTTCTCCACAACAGCCCAGATCTAACTCCCTGCAAAACTTGATCTGTCTCCAGCTGTGGAGGGTAAGAAACTCTTTCACAAAGACACAAGCCTGCTCTATGGTCTTTCATCCCACTTTTCCAAGCACTGACGGACATACCCAGCATGAAGGCAGGAACTGTTGGGACACTGCTGTAGCAACCTATGGTTAACCTAGAAGCTAAGTTATGGTAATATTCAAGCCTCTAGTGCCTGACTCCCAGCCCACAGTTGTTCTCCCTCAACTTAGTAATATAGAAAATCTTCCTCCTTTCTGTGTGCTGTCATCTCTCCTTTACATCACATTCTTCTCTGAAGCCTTCATCACATACTCCTCAGAGAAAAGACAAAGCCAGGAGTTGCTTTTAATTGAAGGGAAAAAACTGAAGGCAGTCCTTAAAGGACTTCTCAGTCCTCCTGTTAGACATTTCAATAACTAAAAAAGGGAACTTTTCATGAGAAACTTTAAAATCCAGAAACACCGTGCTGAAACTTCATCTTTTCCATACCCAGCTAAGCAGGAAACACACTAAGCCTGAGCTACAGAGGATTCAGGAATGGAACACAGGAAATTTATGGATTCCCAGAATTAAAACATTCCTGCAAGAAGGGTGGAAATGGTTTGCAGTGGATCCTTTATGGGAGCAGGAAGGGAATGAAAACAACCTTAAAAGATCCATCAGGGAACACATTATGGGACTGTGTTCGTGCATGATCTGGGAGTACAAGAAATGCCTCATAATCCCAGCGCTTCTCAGTGCAAGAATCACTGAGGAGCCTCCCTCAGGTGAGGCAGGGACAAGCAACATCTGTCTCCTGAGCAGATGAGGGAGAGTGCAAAACTCCACCAGAAGAAAGACTTAAAAAGAGAAAAAAACCCCAGAGTACAAGCTCTAGGGAACATAACAGACGGCTTCTAGTCTTCTTTATGATCCCAAGTTTGTCAAGAATCAGGCACTCTCAGAAGTATTACTTCCAAAGTGAGATCTACTAATAAATTTCATCTTAAACTGCATTAAATAAGGCATTTTAGACTGAATACTATTGTATAAAAGAAACATTTGTAAATACAGTACAACATCAAATATACTCCCATTAAGACAGCTATATGTAATTTTAAAAACTAATTTTAAAACCATTCCAAAAATATTATAATGTTATGCTCTATTATGATAATACAGTGTTCTACTATCATATGAATAAAAGGCAAACATATACACAGACATTTATATAATAATGACACATAAATGGTTTCACATGCTATTTACTATTGTGATCACATAGTGCATATTTTCCAGACTCTTTTCAAGAGACTTCCTCATAACTACTGGGAGGCAGTAAACTAGGTATTTGTAAGGCTGTGTTTTAAATTTAAAAATCTCTTTTTGATCCAAATTGATACTTCCATTTTTTAAAAATTTAGTGGGATACAACGGAGTTTTAATTTTTGCCTCCCAAGCCAGTTCTGAGGAACAAGTACATTCATCAAGACCTTGTATGGCACACTTAAACCTAGAGCAAATTTTTATGTTCAAGATATAAACCCCAGAAAATACGAATTTATAATGAAAACATTGTCAGGCATTTAACCATAGCTGTATGGATGGTTTATGCTATACAATATCAGTCTTACTTTTATTTTCTTTTGGACCATGTGAACAGACATCTGTAGTAGTACATCTCTGGTGATACACATAATGGAAAACTATGGGAAAGTTATAACATGCATTATAGAAATTATATCTCTGAACATAGAAACAGACAATATGAAACATTTACTCATACTCATGTCACACAAAGTTTGACAGCAACCACCATACTTTGAACCCACAAGCCTAAGGTCTTTTCTAGACTTTCTGTTGTTAAAGCCGTACAAATGCATACAAATAATTAATGTATGCAAAGGTTTTCAAGATCTGTTCCTAAAAGTAATCCTTTACGTTAACAGATTACTGCTAAAAATCCAATTTTGAGACCCAGTAATTTTCTGCTCACTATTAATTTCAATTTTATGAAAAGACATTATATTGAAACTTAGAATTAACAAAGATTTAATAAAACAATGAGAAACTATACTATAGATATTTACTTAATAAAGACTTACACCATATGCCCAGCACCATCTTCATACAGATGCATTGTAGTTTAATCTACTGCTAGGAAAATACAGTTTCCTACTAGTAGTTATTTTACTAGTTATACTACACAACAATTTAATATTACCTAGGACTTTACTATACAGAAGAAAATCCCAACCCTAAGTCTACCCCTCTAATTTCTTCATAATTACTTTTACTTAATTTTACAAGCACCATAATTTTCTTTGATCTACAGGAGAGGAAAAGCCAAATTATCACATGCAAAAAATGTGTTGTAAGCAGCACAACATTCAAAGTGTTAAAGAAATAAAGGGTCTTTTTAAGAAATGAGAACCCATCATAATGAAAAGACACAGCAAAGCAATATAAACTATCTTTTTATTTTATAGCTTGGTGGTCTGCTTCAGAAAACATATGTACATGGAATCTGCATAATCATGATTTGTATCAGTTGCTTCTTGATATGTAGAAAGCAGCTGAAGTAGTTTTTATACTTAAAGTTTGGTGGGGATTGTTGTGATTTTGAAGTGGGGTTTTTTTTTTTTTTTTTTTTTTTAAAGACTTAATTTCTGTGAATTAAATCCTGGCAGGTGCTGAGTGCATCCGACATTTCCAATGAAATTCAGAGCATTCAACTCTAATGAAGCAGGCTCAAGGAGCAACACTTCCGTGTCACACGACAGACACAGCGGAGCTGTAGGCATTACTGGCACTGAAGAAACCTTGAACCAATGTGATGGTAGTTTGCATACAGGCGAAGATTGTGCTTTTTCCCCCAATGCTCTCGCTTTTCTTAAAATACTTGTAAACGTTCCTAAGGTCTCAGGGTGCACTTTCTATATTAATGACTCCTAGACGGGAAGCTTTTCCTATAGCCCTGGGTGTGCAGAACAGCAAATGCCTAGTGCCATCTACTGGCAGCGCCTGCTCCTGCTGGGACTTGCCATCTTGTCTAAAAAAATGTTAGGGAGAAACAGGGCACTAGGTTTGCACACATTGAAACGTTTAGTCCTAACTTCAGACAAAAAAGTATTTTAAAAATACAATTTGGAAGAACAGATCCACAGTCCAGGTGCTAATATACAAACAGAAAGAGAACAAGTAAAAACACTTCACCAGCACAAGTAAAACTCACAAGTGCTTACAAAATAGTGATTCAAAGAAGGGACAGGTCATCTCTATTCTAAGATACCTCCCAGTAGTATTTAATTAATTTAATTTTGGGGTGGGGAGAAAAAAAGTCACTTATTTCTGATGTACAGCTATATATAAAATATAAATTATATATTGCACTGTGTAATTTGGTTCCTTCTCCTACAGAAAGGACAGAGGCACCATTCCAAACATAGAAATTCAAACAATACTTTCATTCAAGTCCATGTCCTGCAAATATTTAACTGCATAGCGTTTAAAACATTGTTTGAAAGCCCAGTTTACTGCTCTGATGGCACTTTGCTCCCTGGGCACAGGTTCCAGAAGGTTAAAAAGTCTCATTCTATATGGAATTTGCCACTGAATTAGAAAGTTGCCAAGCTCAACACCATCCCAGACTTGGTGGACACATGGCATGGTGGTATGGTTACAGGACTGCAATTCACACAGAACTGGATGGTGGGAAAAGTACTAGCTCAAAGTGTTTTGTTATAAAAAACTCATGAGAACTTGAGGTGTTTTCTGTATATTCAGAAGCCAAAGTCACAGGGCATTGTGGCATTTAAGCAGAATTTGGCTCTACGTCTTCTTCCCATGTTTTATGTGATACATGCTATGCCATTTACTTGCAACGACTTAAACACACCACACACAAAAAACAAACCAAAGGCAAAGCAAGCCTATGTTAATTTTTAAGCATCTAGGGAATTTAGATTACTCTTAAAATATGTGAGATATGTGATTGTATATTATTTCACTGTTAGCAGATGAATTGGGGCTTATTATATACAAAAATCTCTATATATATATCTCTCTCTAAAGTAGTCAGTCAGTGGAACTCAATCTATTAATGGTGCCATAGTTAGGAATCTAAGGGATGGGAACAAATAGTAGTGTTAACTTTTGATTCCAAAATGTGACTACTGGATTACCACAGAAAAACAACTTGACAAAATACTTAATGCTGTGCTTTGCAAACAGGTACAGAACAGCAAAACATCCCATGAGCTGGGTGTGTTTCTAGCTGATCAGCTTGAAGGTCTCCTTTCCAGAGTGGGAACAAAATGGCCAGAAGACTGAGTGCCCCCATTTTAAGGTAGACACTGGCAATATGAGCACACATCAAAAGGTGCATAATGAGGGCTAAGGAAATTTGTTTAGCCTATATTTTTAGGATTTTAAATCTGGCTCAGCAGCAAATATAACAGGAAACCGAGGTCAAGCTGACACAATGTGGGTTATTCTCTCTCTTCCTCAATATGTGTTTGCAGTTCCTATCAAGGTTAATGGGAGTTCTGTGTACATGTGGGGGAAATGGAACATAAATGCTGCAAAAATTGGACTCAGACTTAGTTCAAATAAAGTCTAATAAGCTTTAGGAAAATCCATCAGCTTGAAAACTGATGTCTTATCACTGAAAAAAAAATCTTTAAAACATCACCTCCATATGCTTTTTAAGTCCAGGTCTGGGAGAAACTGCTTGTAACATTCTGCACTCTTACGAACCAGTTGTGAGTGTAGCACAAACACCCACGCTGGCTCATTTTTGAGGCTTCAAACATGGATAAGCCAGGACTGTATCTTTTTTTATGTGGGTGTCAAGAAAATTCCTAGTTATGTTCAAAATTAACTCAGTACAGTTTGTATTTTCTCCCACATAACCCTGTACACTGACATTACGCTGACATTACAGACCGCTGCTGTTTAAGTGAAACACAAAACACTTAGGTTCAAGGTTTTCATGATATAATCAATTAATGGAGATGGGCGTCTTATGGCACCCTTCCGAGACCTAACGGACAAACCTGGACCTTACATGAAAAGTGCAGCTGCATGTGGGCATTAAATTGCATGTTTCCATTTCATTATGTAGAGAAGTGTCATGTAACTAAGGAATATGCTGTCAGAAGAATGAAATAATTAAGCTTTAAATTCTGCACACTTTTTGTACATAATTTTCAGTATAACATATTTGATTTATAATAAAAATGTGAAAAGAAACACATGCAGTATAACTATAGTTTACTGCTAAATATTTTGGAAAATATTTTTAAGTGCTATGATTCAATAGCAATCAACATGTGAAATTCTTTTAGATATCCTCTTTTAAAATTAGGAATGGCATTTAACAAAATATTTTCAGTTTAATTACACGGTTTTTGCCAAGAATGAGGAAAATAATATAAAATTTAAGAGACAATATTTTGGACAAGGAAGTCAGACAGCATTTCCAAGCTTCTTAAAATCTCGGATATGAAATTGCTCACTCAAGCCTTGATTTCTACCAAAAAAAAAAAAAAAAAGGTGCAAATAAACTTCTGCTTCAAGGGAAAATTTAAACAGTGATCCATAGCACATTGTTTCCTGCAGCAGAGACACCCATTTATTCCTACAAAGGCCTTCATTATGCATGACATAACAAGCAGCACCCATTCAACCTGAGGGAAGCCCACAGGCTCGCAGGGCCACTGGCTGGCTCTTTGTCACCAAATGCAGCAGGTTGAATGCAGACATCACTGTGATATCCTCACCAACAAAACCAGAGGCAAAGAACAGGGGCAAGAGCTGAGTAAGGAAGAAAACAAAAAAAAAAGAAAAAAAAAAAAGATGAGAATAAATTAAAACATCAAAAATGTTAAGATACATTCACAGAAAAAAACCAATACTTAAAATTTTGTAAGACCACCACATGGGAGCACAATTCTAAATACACTTTTCTTAGTGTGCTTAACCCATTTCTGCTATCCCACCCCCCAACATTTTGATACATATTACATAGTATTCGGTGAAACCATTTTATATGCTACAAAGTGAGAGGGACTGGACATTTTTATAGGGGGCATTTACAACAGCTGCTTTAGATACCCAACTGAGAGCAACTTGGGGTAGCAGCCTAGTCACAAGTGCAGAGGTACTAAGGAAGAAAACATTAGAACTTCAGCTATATAGTAGGAATCCTGCTTGGAACACCCAGGAATGCTGGGCAGATCAAACATGCAGGCTTTTTCTATTTATTTATTTAAACCAAAATCACACTCCGCAACATTTCTGAATGGTGAATGCTGGAAACCAGTCATTGCTAAAAATTGCTCTTTTGATGAGTTGTTTGAGGAACGTGACATTTCTTCGTAATAAACTTGTCAGATACTTTAAAACCCTGGCTTTTCAAGGGCAGGAAATAATTCACGTTATAAACTGTCCATGAGATATATTTAAACAATCTTCCAGCCAGTTCAAATATAGCAAACAGAGAGATGCCAGTCATGAGATTTTATTTCAGAAGGGTTTAATGCACAAATACTAACTGTTCCATTCACACCACGATCAGAAAGAGGAAATGCAGCTGCCTTTACAGCCCAGCCATGCAGAGCCACAGCTCACTTCAGTAGATTATGTGATGCAGGAGTGGAGCCAATCCCCAACCAAAGTCAGTACAGAAACTCTGGGACTCTGGTGGAAGCAGGATCAGGCCCCAAGTAGCTGTGGAGCAGCAGGCAGGTCTCCCAGACTCCTCTCAGGCCCACTCTTTCATCTGTGGCTGCCCAGGAGCTGTGGGAGGCAGCGTCCTGCCATGGCCCACAGCAGGGGCTATGCCAGCTTGGGGCAAACTGACCACGGTCTCGTCCTGAAGAATAAGACTGAGAGGAAGGACACTTGGAGAACACCCCAAACAGGTGCAGACGCCCCATCCCTGGTAGCATTCAATGTCAGGCTGGACGGGACTCTGAGCAACCAGATGTAGTGGAAGTTGGCCCTGCCCATTGCTGAGGGCTGGGCTAGGTGGCTTTTAAAGGTCTCTTCAGAGACAAACCGTTCTGTGATGATTCCATGACTACAACAAGGACCCAGCCCCCACCCATACCCACTACCAAACGCGTCTGGAGCGCATCTGACAGAAACCTGCCCGCATCCACACGCCTCAACTCGGGCGTACCCAAATCAAACACGCTGTGACATCCCCGACACTTCCGTGCTGCCCGACGGCGGCGGGGTAGGGGGCCGGGCGGGCACTGCAGGGCGGGCAGCCCGTGAGCACCACCACACACACACAAACACACAGATACAGACACACAGACACGGACACACACAAACACACACACACACCACGTCCCTGTCACAGCGGCAGCGGAACCGCGTGAAAACCAGCGTGAATCCCTCCGGAGCAGACCGCCGGGAGGCCAGAGGG
>VYZT01047064.1:0-15774 GCA_013400735.1 Pomatostomus ruficeps
GCGAGGCAGGATGGGCGGGGCCGCTCCGGGGCGGGGCCAACCCGGGCGCGGGGCGGGGCCTCCCCTCCGCTGCTAACCATGGCGGCGGGGCTGCGGGCGGTCTCTGCCCGGCGCCGTCGCGGGCTGATGACGCGGGCGGTCGGTGCGGCGTTTCCCGGTGTCGCTGTTCCCGGTGTTGTTCCCAGTGTTGTTCCCGGTGCCGCTGTTCCCGCTGCGATGGGATTGAGCGCCCCGCGCTGATGGCGGCCCGCCGGACACCGCAGGGCTCCGCGGCGGGGCCCCGGGTGGATGAGTTCACCGTCCCCGCCGAGAAGAGCCGCCTCCTGGAGCGCAGCCGGGGCCGCATCGAGGGCTTGTTCGAGGTGCGGCTGGCCGTGCTGGGGGCGCAGGGGGACTGGCGGCCCGCGCTGCCGCTGCCCAGCGCCAGTGCCAGGATCTGGGTGCAGCTGGCGGGCTGCACGAAGGCCGTGAGCAGCGCCAAGGTGCGGGGCCGGGAGCGGGGCCGGGAGGGGCGGTGGGGCCGCGGGCAGCCGGGGCTTGCGGGCGGAAAGGCCGGGCACGGCCGGGGCGCGGGTTGGAGGAAGAAAGCCTGGGGAAAAGCCGAGTGCCCCAGGAGGAAACACAAGCGGCGCTGCCTTGGCAGGTGGGTGTGTGCCCGGTGCCAGGGAGTCTCCGGCCGTGTTGACATATGTGCAGGGAATAAAGCGAAACAACTCAGCTGAGAAGTGCAAAGTTCATAGGCACCGAGTTATGAAATAGTCCGGCCCGCAGCTGAGGGGTAGCACCGGTGGGGATGGGCCGAGTTTTGTTTTAAAGCAGGGTTAGAATGTTTCGCTTTCCCTCTTCCTTCCAAAGTCAGGAAATTCCTCGGAGTTGTTTGGGCGTTGCCATGTTTTGCCTTACAAATTTCTTTTGTTCTGTGGTATTTAGTAGATCGTCAGCAAAGCTCTCACCAAAGCTTAACGCAGCTAATACTTCCTTCATGTAAAAGTTGTCAGACCCGGATGGCTTCGCCAGCCTGGAGCAGATGGTTCTCTTTTTAACCCAGCTCTAACGCGTTAAAAGAACCGTCTCTGCGCGTTGTATCTCAGAGGGGACAACACTTGCTGTGAAGTATCTTCACACGTGTTAAATGTCTTGCACAAGTAACCTTTCGGGGGGAGTTTCTCAGCAGTAATGCTGAAATTGATATTACTCATAGTGAACCTGGCAAGTACAGCTGTTCGAATCATGTGATGAGAATTTTGGTGTGAGCAATAGCGAGGCTGAAGGTGCCTTTCAAGTCCAAGACCTCGCTATGTGGGTGTTGGTCGGTCTGTTTGTTTAACTACGCTCGGATGTCAGTGGGGATCCTGAGTACGTGTTTTGTGACTGATTTCAGACTTGGCAGCCCACTTTCAAAAATTTGATTCCTTAACTCTGTAATGTAGGTGCTCTTTAACATGTAATGCACTTCCTTACAATGAGTTACAAGGAAAATCCTATGAATATATAGGGGGTTGAATTATTTGACACTGAAATTTACTCTAAACCAATTTGCCTGGGCTCAGAGAGTCCAGAAACTGTTACAGGTAGCTATTCTTCTCCAGGCATCTGCAGTACAACTTCCCTTTTTTCTAGGAAATTAAAGCTCAAGAAATAAATAGCTCAAGATTTCGGTTTTCTTATTGCTGCTTTTCCCAACAAGATAAAAAATATTTTCTACTCCTAATACTTTAAAGGGTATGAGAAACTTGATTTCTCTTATAGGTAGAGCAGTTTTCAGACACTGTCTGGAGGAATTGTTGGCTAGAAAGTACAAACAATTGCTCATCTTTGTTTCCCTTTGAAAGGTTTGGTGATAGCAGTTTGTGTTTTAATTCATCAGTCACAAGTAATGTGTACGTTCTCCAGTGCTGCTTAGCTTAAAAAAAAAAAGGTTCCCAGATTTAGAGTATCCTTTTCACCAGTTCTGTTGTTATCTTGTTGCTCAGCAAAAGCAGTCATGTGATGAGTAAGGCGTGGAGTGATCCTGTGGGTTTTGCTGAGGAAGCAGTCGGTGCTGATACGCTCCTGGAGCAGCCCGCCGTGGTAGTCGTGGTGATGTAACTCAGGAGGTGATAGGAAGTGGTGTTACGTTACTCATTACCTTCTGTTGCTTCTCATTTCCATTTAAAAGAAGTTTAATGTTTGAGAGTAAACATAGATAGTAAAATGTGTTATACTTGGGATTCTGCTGATACAATGACTGCAACTTAGAAGCCGGTTTCGCTGCATTAAAGAATTTTAAGCACAGAAAGAGGCGGTTTGGGAAAAATAAGGGTATCTGAAAGAATAAATACTATACTGCATTGACAGAGTTTTGAACTCCTGACACATTTAAAACAATGAAGTATAGTGAAGTTACCTATAGTAGCTTACAGGTGGCAGAAATAGCACTGAGATTTTTAATTTTTAATTGTTTTTAATCTTTGAAAAACCTGAACTTCAGGAACACAGAAGTATCTGGAGCCTGGAGTTTTTTCAGTCAGTAATAAAAATATAGGATGACTGCTGGTGTGATAAGCCTTAGGAAGTGTACTTTAGAAACTGTTTTGGAAAGTTTGGGTTTATGAATTAGGTAGAACTCTAGTGAGAGGCATTTGTTCATGAAGAGTTGTCATTAACCAAAGAATGGGGATGGGAAAATAAATCTCTTCTGACAGTTTTTTTAAACTGCTTGGTCTACAAGTTAAGTAACCTGTTGCTACCAGGTATAAACAAGAGACAATAAAAGAGAGGCTTCTATGAGATCTATTTAAAAATAATTTTAGATATTGGTGGTTTATTTCTATTGTCCAGTTTGCTGGCAGTGTTTATTTTCTCACATTCCTTATGCTAAGTTTGCTTTATTTTCTAATGTAGCTGTCCATTACTGATCTAATAAAAACTATCTGGATATATTAGGTTTTCACAGTTATTCACTCTGCTCTCTTTCTCCTCTCAGGAGTACATCAAGGGACTGTGTGAACCTGAACTAGAAGAAAAGGAGTGCTACCCCAAGGACATGCACTGCATCTTTGTTGGTGCACAGAGCCTGTTTCTCAACAGTCTCATTCAGGATACCTGTGCTGATGTAACAGTGCTGGAAATGGGATTGCTCTGTATTAAGGGCGGTGCAGAAGCTGTTGTTATGGCTCAAAGTCATGTGCAGCAGTTTGTGAAGCTTTTTGAGAATAATGAAAGCTTGTTAAATGACAATGAATCAGAGATTAAAAAGCAGTTCAGACAATTCGTGGAAGCACATGCAGACAAGTATACCATGGATTTGCTGATTTTGCCTAGTGCGCTAAAAAGAGAACTCCTGGCTCTCACCAAAACGGATGTTTCTGAAGGGGAGAGTGATATCATAGATCTCACAGGTGCTGAAAGCCCACAAGAGCCTGGACAGAGCAGCGGCTCCACAGTTACTGCTGCACACAGACATGGGAGAGCAGCCGGGGAGGAAGCAAGAAGCAATGCTGGCACACCTGTGACTGAGCTTACAAAGCAGATGGACACTGTGTTTTCTGATGCTCCTGAAACAAGGTTTGTTCCCATAAAGGACCCTCCATTAGAGGCAGTGGCCTCTAAAGAGAGGCAGTCATGCAAAAGGAGGTCTTCTGATGGGGAGGAAAGGCTCTCTAAAAAGCATTTCTCTTTGGAAAATGATCAGCAAGTGAAACCTGCTTTACACAAGAATCCTTCAGACACTGATGCAGTTATTGATCTGGTTTTGGATAGCTGCAATGAATCAGATGGTCCTACTTACTGCCTTAAAGAAGATGATGCTGTTACTGAGGAAATGGAATATGAGATTCTTGTGAACTTTTTCAGAACAATGGGATACTCCCAAAATATTGTAGAAAAAGTTATTGGTAGCCTAGGACAATCTGTGGAACCATTAATATTGCTAAAAGAAATTGAGAAGGAAAATTTAAAATTTATAAAGGAACATGAACAGTCATCTCAAAAGCCTAGAACTGTCAATCTTCCTTTAGGAAATAATGTAAATAATTCACAAAAGCTAGAAGACAAAGGCATTTCTAGGAATAAAAGTCCACTTAATTCCAGTCATACTTCAAAGGAGACAAAAAATGAGTATCACAAAATAAGAGGTGCTCCAGACACAAAAATTGATGCAGAAGATAAAATGCGTGGATTGGTATGCAAATCTGCTTCCCCTCCCGGCAAAAATTCCATTCTATGCTATAAACAGAGAGATGTCTATGGCCCTGGTAAGAATCACAACTCAAGGTCAAGCAATATAGAAACTGATGGGGGCGTAACTTTCAGCACTGTGCAGGCTGGAGCTCTGCAAGATGTTGACTTTGTAGCCAGAGGGAGCTCAGATGTGCAGCATATCTCGAGTAAAACTGCATTTCAGCAAAAATCTGCAGGGCCCTCAGCAGTACAGAACAGCCACGCAGGTTCTGAGGAGCTGCTGGGACACTGCAGCTCTGCTCAAGCGAGGCCTCTCCACCAAAGCCTTTCCCAAACCTCACATGGTGACAATCCTGTCCCAGACCGGTTACTGCCTTCCCAAAAACAACCTTCCAATGTGGGGCCACATCCAGATGTTTCCGTTACTGGAGTTCAAAGATTTTTGGACTCTCTGAAGAAGCCATACAGACTGGAGTTGATAAATGAACCTGGAAAACCATATTTAAAACATATAATTATTGATGGAAGCAATGTTGCAATTTCGTAAGTGTTGTTCTTTTTGGCTATCTCTTTATTAACAGTTCAATGAACTTTCAAATGAACTGGTGGCTGAGAGGTTGCAGTGGCATGTGTAAAGTTCTTGCTAGCAAGGTTTTTGGTGTGCACGTACACACAGTTGTGCCATTTCAGAGTAACCTGATTTGAATCACCAGTGTTCAGCTCAGTGTAACACTTCAGTCAGAAGTAGTCTCAGGGCAAGCTCTGCTCTGTTGCAGTCAGTGTTATGTGTGAACTTTAATTTGCTTTGCCAGTGTCTAACAAAGTTATAATATGCAATTGCATATTAACTGGGAGACTGGTTTAAAAAAGGAATACCACTTGCTCACTTATTGCTATAAGTACTTTGTAGTGATTTGACATTAATTCAAAACATGGACAATACACTGTTTTGCAAGAAATGCTTTGGCTGTTCATGCCATCAGTGCTCCATCAGTGTGTCTTTTCTACAGAATCGTATCTTTGTTTTGTCTAAGTGTAGCCTCTGTGAAATTGCTGGGGGAAAGGTTTCCAAATGAAATCTGAGCTTAGCCTTTATGTAAGGTGCTAATAGGGGTTTTGTAGGAATTTACTCTAGAGATATTTTTGATTCCCTCTTCTATGCTTTATTTTAAGATTCTTTTTGCATCATTCTGCAGAAAGTCAGTTCCCAGAGTCTGGTTAGACAGTTAATTGTGCCATGTGTTAAATAGGCATGTAGGGTCATTGGGATAATTCCAGTTGGGAGGAGCCTCACAATGTCATCGACTCCAATCCTTGTGTCCCCTCATTTTAGGCAGTTGCTGATTTTTTTGGAAAATCACATAAGGGAGTTACAAAAGCAGATAATGAGAATCTTACATTTTTAAATGGAGAAAAAAGATTATGGTAAAATACCAAGTTTTGAAAATCCTTCTTCCAAGGAATTTCATTATTTTGCTTAAGAACAATGGCTTAGACTGTTGAAATGAAGGGAGAGGAGGCCCTGATAGATTATCAAAGAACTGCTCAGATGTAATCCTTGGCAATCAGTTGAACCAAAGGTGTTCTGCTTTGTAGTAGGACTGTGTTTGGAACTACCACAATATTGGATTATTATAATTTTAATCTATACTCAATAGAGTTCAGAAACCATCACTATTGGCCTCTATTTTAAAGCTAAACCCACTTCTGATTACTCCATTGTTGTTGTGCCCAAGAAAGTGAAAGGACACTGAGCTATAGAGTTGTAAAGGGCTGTATCCGTTCTCCTCTTTTGCTGAGGAGCTCTTTCCCTTTAGAAGATTCCTCATCTCTAACACCCATCTGCCTTTTCTTTTTATGAGGCTCCATGTGGGATTTTCAGCTTCACTTTGCAAGGTTTTGTTCCATTTTCTTTGTTTTCATGGTGGTAAAACCCTAGTGAATTTAATCTCCCTTCTTTTTTTTTCACCCTCAGTCATGGTCTGAGGAAATTCTTCTCCTGTCGAGGAATTGCAATAGCTGTTGACTACTTTTGGAAGCGTGGCCACAGAAATATTACTGTGTTTGTTCCACAGTGGAGAACAAGACGTGACCCTTTCATTACAGGTGAGGGACATTTCCTAATGTTTTCTTAATTAAACCAGACTAACTATTTCATTGGATACTTCTGTGAAGAATAAATGGAGAAGGAATGGTTATCAATTGTTAAGCGGGAGCAGTCTGGCTGCTCAGCGTGAGTAACTGGGTTTCCATTAACAGCCTGAGAGATCCTGAAATGCTGTTTAGGCTACCAGGTGTGCCATCACTGGAGGCCTTTTGGGGTTGGTTTTTGTTTGCTCTTTAATTTCTAGTTTTGACCTCTCCTTCCTCATTTTTATAATATGAGCAATTCTTCAGCTATCAATGTCATTTCTATAGCTTAATTGGTACAAAAATAGCCCATCTTCTCTCTGCTAATTGTATCTCAGACTAATTGTCAAATCCTGTTTTAACAGAGCAGAATTTCTTAACACAGCTTGAGGATGTTGGAATATTGTCTTTAACCCCTGCAAGGATGGTTTTAGGAGCAAGAATTGCTTCTCATGATGACAGGTATGGAATATACATGGTTTTAAAGTCTTTTTAAACATCTGACTAATGGTGACTAAGTATTTCATGAGCAGTTCTATTAGCTAGTTCTGCAACCTCTCTAGACAGAGCTGTGCATCCAATTTAAGACTGAGCTCTACATCTGTTACATTATTTCACTGTTGTAGGAAGCACTCCTGTGTATTCAGAAAGTCATGGAGAATTACAAATTTTCATGGCAATTAAAAGAAAAAAAGGCAGTCTGAAGAAATTAATCTTTCAGTAATGTTTTTATGGTTTTCTGGTCGTCACTCTATCCCTGAATTGCCTTTTATGCTTGGGGCATACATCAGCTACTGATCAGATACTATTTAGCTCCATTTTTTTCTTGATGCCAAGTGGGCACTCAGACATTGCTGTGTGTTTGGATGTGTTTGTAACAATGTATAAGCCAGTGAACTTCCAAGTTAATCCGAGCACCAAAGATCAACTTTGAAACGTGGAGATCATCTGTCGGTGTCCCAGATACAGTAAGCTTTAGGAGTCTGAGTTATGGGAGTGTCCCAGCACTTCACGAATGTTTTATATACACCCAGCCTTTTAACAGAAATGCCCTGGCAGTGCAGTATTTACAGATGAGATTACTGTGGAAATAAGTGTTACAATAACGTGTTAGCACTTGTGTTAAAAGCATGCACTTGCCTTTGAAAGGACACCATCCGTTATCTTGTGGCTAAAATAGTTTCAAATGGCAAAAAACATGTTTTCAGAGAGGTTACAAAAGAAAGCAAACATGTTTTTTTCTTAATAAATCAGGAGTTACATTTTGTCATAATTTATTTAACAAAAAGGTTTTTAAGAAAAGTTGACAGACCAAACAACTAACATGCAGAACACAGGCATTAATGCTAAGCAAAAAAGTGTATGGAAATGAGCGTGTTAGAATGCATTATAAATACTGTGCTGTGCCATAAAACAAGCCATTTACCTCTGCAGATATTTGGATTGGGATTTTCGGGGGTTTTTGCTTGTGTGGGTTTGGTTGGATGGGTTTTTTAGTGGGGAAGTCTCCCATGAAGACTCTGCTGCACTAAATAAATGCATGCTCCCCAAAAGATTATTGTAAGGTTAAGGTGGGTAAAAGCAGAGTAATTTCCTGGTAATCAAGGTGCTTGTTTTCATGCAAATAGATTACTTTTGGATGATGAAATGTTTAGTTTTCTAAGTCTTTGGGTTGTTTTCAGCAAAACAAGCTATCTTAGTGATCTTTGAAATTAATTTTACAGATTTTTGTTACACCTTGCTGTTAAAACTGGAGGTGTTATTGTGACTAATGACAACTTCAGAGAATTTGTGACAGAATCAGTTGCATGGAGAGAAATTATTCAAAAAAGGTAATTATTGAATGTCTGTGAAATCTTAAAAGGATGTCTGTCCTTGCAGCTGTAGGCACTCTACCTATATGGGGGATTTTGCTATTTTTTATTAATCTGTCATGCAATTCTGGTAGATCCAAGTAAAGCACTCTGTGATTTACTGTGGTGATTCATGGCCTTCTAGTCATGTGTTGAGTAGTCCAATATGCCTGTTATTCATATATTCTGTCATGTGTGTCTGTTAATTGCTCACACAAGCAGGAGCTTGGTGTAACAGCACAGTTGTGTCATTGCTGCGGGCCGGTGTTGGCTCTTGTCAGAGCAGTCCACTCTCACAGCCTCTCCTGTTTGACAGCTCATTTTCTTCAAGGAGACACAGCAGCTGATGAGGATGTCCAGTGTCACTTTTAATTGTTCAGAATGAATCACTCTTTACTCAAGTGGGACAGACTGGCACAGCTAGACAAAATGAGCACTTGTAGCACATCCATGTAATCATTTCCCTGCAGTTGTTCTTCTTTGGGTTTAGATGAGGTCACTTAGCTATCAAATATCCCTGCTTCATCTGGTGGAGTTTGTTTCTTCTTGTTTCTTTTTGTTTCTTTGTTAGTTTGGTTTTTTTAGTTGGATTTGTGTGTTTGGGATTTTTTTCCCTTTCAGTTAAATCAGGTTATTTTACTGTTAAGGTGTACTTCTGTTAGTGAAATTTCCCACTAATTTCTCATTGTCCCTGTCATCTTCTGAGGGGACATCATTGCAGTGGCTGGGGTCAGTATAGGTCTAAGGAAATCAGTAACTAAAAGCTTGCCCTGGCTTCTCACCGTGTAGCTGGGAGACCATGGAGTTGATGCTGACTAATCATGGAGGCATTTGCATTGTTCCTTGAGTGAATTCTACCCGAGTCAGGTTCTGTTCTCCTGCAGAGCTTTAGCAAGGATACTTGGCAGTCATCTCGAGTCTGTGGTTTCTTAAGAGCTTGTGGTAACATCTGCCATTAGTTTTACTTCTGGGGAAATTCCACTGAACCCAATATTCTCCTTGCAGACAAATTTCAGTTGAACTGGGTTGGTTTTTTTTAATGCAGATTTCTACCTGTCCCAAAATGATTCCAGAAAAAAAGCTGTGTCTTAATTGTAAACAGCTAATACTGTATTTGCTAGTTGTGTGGCTTTCTGCTAACACAGGCACTTTAGCTACATGACTGAAGATCCTTGCAGGGAAGGGGAGTTAGAACAACCAAAAAATCTTCTCTAATCACCTAGAAAATTCCACTGTGGTCTTGTTGCAAAATTTCTATCATAAAACAGTTGCTGTCAAAAGAAAAAAGAGCAAAGCTCCGTGATCTGCAGTGTAATAGGAAGAGTTCACAGCTCCCGTTGAATTATTTTGACAGGGAGTGGTGGTTGTGTCTCAGTTGGGTTTGCTAATTAATCTTCAGGGACTCCTGATGTGGTGTCTACGGAAATTTGTCCTGTGCTACAAAGGTGAAGGACAACAAGGGTATAATACCTTATTATTTAAAAGAACTCTCTTGCAGGTTGCTCCAGTACACTTTTGCTGGTGACATATTTATGGTTCCTGATGATCCTTTGGGAAGAAATGGACCCAGATTAGATGACTTCCTTCGAAGTGAAGGCTGTTCTAGGTATAAACACTGTTTTCACTTTTGTTTGACACAGTTATTTCATGTTTGAAATAAACTGTTCTCCCAGTTCACTCATACACCTTTAAAGCACAGTGAAGTTAAGCAGGAACACGGCAGTATGTAGCAATTTAACCAAAAAAAACATGTTTTTCCTGTTACTTCAGTCAGTTCAGAAAGTGCTGGTGACATTTGCCTCTAATCAAGAGCTCTCTGAGACCTAAGATAAGTAAGACAAAAGCTGCTTCTGGGATTTGATGGTGGTGGCTTTTCATGCACGGGTGTGTTAACACACCCCGAGGTGCCAGAGATGTGGGAATGTGTTGTTAATTATGCTGATGTTATCTAAGACACCTTGGCTGGTCCCTTACTCATAGTGGGACAATATGTGCTTCAAACATTCTGCACTCAGGTCTTTTTGTCACGGGGGAGACACTTCACCTCCTGGTTGAGGGTACCTTACTGTTACCAAAACAATTTTTGAGGCATTGTTATTAAATCTGTTTGTATTTGAGTAATAGTTATAAATATTAATGAGCATATATTGTTCATTTAAGATTAATGTACTTAAATGTGCACATATTCAAAGTATGAATTTGCTTTGCATCCACTGCCAAGATTTGAGAATTGGTTTGCTCTTTTGCACAAGATAATCTGCTGTTCTTTCACCAGTTTGGGAAATAGAAATGCTGATAATTGAGTAGTATTGAGAGGGCTTCTTAAAAAAAGTGAGGTAACTTAAAAATTGGCAATAGAAAAGACAAGCTATACTTAAGGATTAATACAAAGAATAAGCAAGAATCTCGTCTACTGGAAACATTTGAGGAAAGTGCAACATTTATATACCATAGATTACTAGCTGATTAGAAAATAAGTGTGTTAACATTAAAAAAGCAAGTGCAGTGCTAGAACTCCAGAAGGAAATGCTAAGTATTCAAGCTCTGGTACAAAACTTTTGAGATGTTATTTGAAACACTGTTTTACCTGCCTGTATCTGAGAGAAATAAAATGAAAACAGAGTTTTCTGAAAGTTAGGTGACTGTGATGGTTGTAGAAATGGAGAGTCCTTTGAGAAGAGCACAGAAGAGCTTGGTTTCTTATCTGTAAACTGGGAACTGGACCTGGGCTGTGGTGTTTGGTTTGGGTTTTTGGGGGGAGAGGGGACAAGAAGGACAAAGAAAAGCTGCCAGTGCACAGAGTTAATTTTGCTCCTTCCCCATGACTTTTCTACATGAGTTAAATGATGCAGAAGGCGTAAATGGCACCAGGAACAAGATCAGAAAGTAGAAGGATCTTCAGCAGTTACAAAACCTTTCCACGCGGAGTAACAGGAGGTGTCATAACCCAAATGCTTTTAAAATAGAGCTCTGTAATTTAGATACTGTTTCCCTTGGTGGTAGGAAACTACACTGTAACATGAGTTCCACTTCACATTTCTCTCGTATCTGTTGGCATCTGGAGTAGACTGAACTTTAAATTTTGTCATGCTAGCCATTTATAGAGTAGCAACAACTTTTCAAAGTCTGAAATGAAATCTCAATAATTACAGAAGAGTATTCAGATCCTGAGATTGCTAAAACAACTTCATTGCCCTGTTAAGGGTATCTATCATACGAGGGAAACACGGCAGTGATCTAAATATGAGCACAGCTCAGTCAAGAGCCGGAGTAGATGAGGAATAGCCTGGTGAAGCAGTCTTGGAAGCCCCTTTGGTCTGTCACTATTTTCACACGCTCTATGTCAGCGTACTTGTGTTCAATGTATCTTTTTATCTATACCTGCATAAAATAGGCTTTGACTGTTGCTGTAATCTGCCAAGTGAAGTACTCACAGCATCTTGAGGCTATTTCTGGGTGATACTAACGCTGTTAGTTGTGCCAGATTCAGATTGAGAACTGTTACAGCTCCTGTTGTGTTTCACCTTGAAAGAATGCTTCATTTGATTCCAGTCAGTAACTAGCTGAGCAGCAGGGAAGTTTAACTTACACACATTTCTCTTTTCTCTCTCTTGTACAGAGTGCTACAGCTAGCATCTCCTTTGGCTTAATTTAATTAAAGTTTTGATTTTGTTCCATAGGGATTCTTTTTCAACACAAAAGAACTTACAGAGCAGTGGACAGTATTCTTCTGAGACACCTTTCTTCCTGCCTGAAGCGAGCAGCAGCAGTTGGCAGCCTGGAGGCAGAGGGCACGAGGAGCATTCACCCACGTGGCTTCCACGGGAAGAAAAGTCAGAGCCTTGTCCAGCAATTCCACCACCGAGATCTGCCTCAGAGACAGTCCGGCTGAGAGAAGCCCTGATTAAAATTTTTCCTGGCTATGATCAAAGACAGAAGATTGATCAAATACTGGCTAATCATCCATTCATGAGAGATCTTAATGCACTGTCTGCCATGGTGCTTGACTGAATGCTGTACACAGCTTTTATACCACAACTGCTCTGACTAATTATTTTCAATGTGAAGAACAATGTTGGTCTTTTATTTTACTTTGTGAATACTAAAAACCTAATTTTATTTGTATAAACAAAGATATTTTTGTGTATGTTCTGTTGTTAAGAGATGCCAGGTTTTGGTAAATTAAAAATTGCTGCTACTACAGATTTGCAGTAATATTTTCTATGAAAAAAACCCCAAATCTTCTGCTTCACTTGAATTGCTTATTAAAGCAGTAGCAGTACTCCCTTTTGAGTAGTGTGTTAGTACTTTTTACAAAACCCCTTTCCTGGAAGGCTGAGTTGCTGTCAGCTGGAGACCCGCGTGTCGGAGCAGCTGCCAGCAGGTGGCGGCTGTGGGCCCGTGAGGATCCCCGGGAAGGGCGTGGAAATCCAAGAAAATCCATTTGTTGTTTCAGGCTGGAAATGCTGTGCGAAGTAGTTCGAAGAGAAGGTATAAATTCGCAGCTCTCATCGGAAGAAGGTGTTTTGAAGGCTTTTGAAAGATCTGAAACCCACACCGGTTTTTAAAATGGAAATTATCTTGACCATTGGTACTCTTTCAGAATATTTTTAGTGTTTTTAACAATTGCACTGAGACCCGTTTGTCTTTGCCTTGCCTGTTCTAAGTGTGAATGGTGTGTTAACAGAATGTGATGCTGTCTATATAGAAAGGGCTTGTCTGTGCAGAGCTACAGCTGCAGTCAGCTCCGCCCCTTTGGATCTGTTCTGGGATCTATCCCGAAAATAAGGGGGGAAAAAAGGATGATAATTTATGAAAGCTGACCACTAGGACCACTTTCAAGAGCAGAGCAAAGTTAGGATTGCTGGGTGTCTGTATCTCTGTACACACTTAAGTCTGTTGCTCCTTCCTTTTCATCAGTCTCAGGTGCCAAGTGCTCACTTGAGTAAAGTCAAATTGGACTGTAAAGAAAATGTGGGCTCCAGAGCCTGTGTTCAACTGCTGATGTACTAAGCCTTACCCTGAAGCATTACTGGCTTTCTCTCCAGTTCCATGGGGTGTGAAATAATTCTTGGCTTAAATGCAAGAGAGCTGAAATATTCTGACGAACTGGGGCTTTTGAAAGACTGTCTTTTTGCAGGGCCCTTTTGCATGTTTTATGGAGTCAGAAACAGAAGGCAAAGTCTTGCTCTTCCTTTAACACAAGCAACCTGACAGAGAATTGCAGCACGAACAAAAATGAAAGGCTTTTAATATGTTTCTTCATCCAAACAGACAAATCTTAATTATTTTTTATTCTGTGTAAGTGAGTGGGAAATTTGCTGTTCAGGTGGGTGGAGTCCTTCTGACCAGTATATTTGCCAAGAAGTAGTTCTTACCTGTGATGTGTTATGTAGTCTCCAAGTTGTGACTCCATAAAAACTTAGGCAGGTTCCTACAGCCTGTTATCAGGGACTGCAGTTGGTATCATTTTAATAAACAGTAAGAGCCAGCTGCCTTGTGCTGCCTGGGGCCTGTGTACCTGTGTGAACATGCTTCTTGAAGAACTTGTCTTCTTTTCCTTATGCATATTCCTGGTTGCCTGTGTTGTTTTCATTTTTTAGCTGCTGGTGTGGGGATATAAATACATTGTAATCTTTGTGTCACAGTCACAGAATAAGCTGAGTTGGAGGCACCCACAAGGATCATCCAGTCCAACTCCTGGCCCTGCACAGGAGACTTCAACAATCCCACCCTGTGTCTGAGCGTATCAGCCAAACACTTCCCGAGCTCTGTCAGGCTTGGGGCTGTACCCACTTCCCGGGGCGGGCTGTTCAGTGCCCAACACCCTCTGGGTGAAGAAGCTTTTCCTCATCTAACCTGAACCCTCCCAGCTCAGCTTCAAGCGTCAAGTCCTGTCACGAGAGCAGCGATTGGTGCTCTTTCTTCTTACTCTGTATCTTTCTCCCCAGTCGGTTTCTGAAGCCTGCCTCCTGCCACGCAACCTTTGGTTGCTGCAGAAACACGACAAGCAGCAGTGTTTTGAGTGGAAAATAACAGGGACTTTCCCCTACGTGTGAGTGATTTGGCATTCCCCTCTCCCTCCCTTTAAAGGGCTAAAGTCCTGAGACTGATTCCTGGTGCGAGGCCAAGTGCAGGATATCTGTGACAAATACAACAGTTTACTGCTGAAAGGAGGTTTTGTCTTACATTTTAAGAGCATGTCATGTAAACAATTCTATTGCAGTTGTAAACAAGCAAAGCTCAGATGAGCCCCAGTAGTCGGTGCTGGTGCTGCTGTTTTCCTTCCTGTTTCAGTGCCATATTAGGGTAGCTTGTGTTTTGGAAGAGCATTTCTGAACCAGAGAGAGAGTGCCTGTGAAAGTTCCCTGACAAACAGTGACTCACACAGCGTCTTTCTAATGCTGGCAGTGTTTCCTCCTGTTTTGCAAGCTTGCAGGATGTGTTTGATATGAATGCCTTTCTTGCTAGAATTTTGTGTAGCTGCATCAAATGCTATTTTTAGATCTGGGCCTGGTTTGTGTTCTGGATCGCTCTGTTTTATTGGGAAGGCTGTATCTCTGCTATAATTCATATATAACCTGTTATTTTCATAAATACAGTTTAAAATAATAATGACTTCGCAGATTCCAAGAGCTAATCTGCTGTCTGGTATTTGGAGGAGTGTGGTTATATAAGTAGGTGTTTCTCTGATGTGTTCAGTTTCTCTTTTTTATCACAGAATGGAAACCCAAGTGCCTTACAACAGTGTAACTCATGGTTGTTCGGACTATTTCCAGCGTCCTTGACTGCTACTGTTTGTGCTCAATTTTGTACATAAATCTACCAATTTTGTATGTGTTGGTATGTAACTCTGTGCATACAGTGGAAACACTGCAGTGCTGAAGTAGATGGTGTAAATGATTGATGATTTTTTAAAAGCAGGTGGATTTTAGATTTGTACATTTTTTACCTGTGTATTGTGTACATTTATGTTTAGAATGTGGTTCCATTGTACTGTTCAAACTCTGCTGAGCTGTGTATGACAATCGCAAGTTTTTGCTGTCTGCCTTGTGGCTCGCTACATTCTGCCGGATTGCATTATATAATTTTAAATGCCTAATCCAAAGGAAGCATTTTGTAAGAAGAAACGGGGTTTGAATGCATTGGGTCCCCTTTTCAGTCTCCACTTGTGTATTTTTATCTGTTTTAGGAATATGTTAAGTGTACCTAAGAGAACTATAAAATTTTACATATTTTTAATTAAACAGATACAACAGTCCAAAGACATCAGAGTTCTGCTGAAACATATCAATGAAGTTTTATCTTATTATCATTAGTCACTAATATAGGAATAGTTGTGATTCAAATCCAAAGTCATGTATAATTTTTCTCCCTGGTTGAATGAGCATGCAATACTCAAAGTACTGAGTCTTAGTATTGTTGATTTTAAGATAAAACTTTGCTGAGCAAAATATTAAGAGTCTGCTCATAAAAAACAAAAGTCTTTGCATGTGTTTAATATAGAAACGCACACACACGCCCTCTTGGAAAGAAGGGGCGCTTCAGCAGTTGAATTTCCGGGCTCTTTTGGGGTGCCGCTGCCGCGCTATCCCCGGGCCGGCCCCGGGCTGTTCCGCGCCGTCCCCGC
>VYZT01047064.1:15814-61387 GCA_013400735.1 Pomatostomus ruficeps
GGCGGGCGCGGCCCCGGGGCGCTCCGGCCCTGCCGGCGCCGCAGCATCACCCGCGTTTTGCCATCTCGGGGTTCTGCTGGAGCCCGTGCTGCCGCCTGCCAGGCTCCGTGTGCGGCTCGGCTCAGCCGCTGTCCTCTGGTTTGCGGATGGTTTATGTTTGGTAGGCAAAGGAAACTGCTGGTGATGTATTTACCTTTGATAGGAGCTCCTTGGATTCAGAATTGCGGCCAGAAGTCTGCTGTTTGAACAATTCTGATCGCCAGGAGTTAAGATATCGGCGCATGAGAAATTATATTTATAAAAAAAAATAAATAAGATATATTCCGAGGTTCAGAGGTATTACATTAAAAATCAGAGAAGGGATCACAGAGGATGAGGGCAGAGCCGGCTGCCGAGCGCTTGGTCAGGGGGAAGGCAGCATCCAAAGGCAGAGGCGGCACCAGCCCTTCGCTGGGGCAGTGACCTGGGAGCACAGGGCACGGGGTGACACCGAAACCACCCGCGGGGTGACTCCTTTCTGTGAGGAGCATTCCTGCAGCCTGAATCCAAACATACGCAGCCCACTGATGCGTTCTGCAGAGAAGGAAATTGGGAATATCTAAATGGCAGAGCATGAGTGTCTGGGAGTATTTTCTGTGAGGAGAAGGAGGAGGTACATTGTGGTTTATAAATACTTCGTGTGGGAGATCTTCACAGCAGAGGGCCTTGAATTAAAAGAGGCACATCAGAGACTTTTGCCAGATCTACTGGCAGAACACCAAGAATATGGATAAGGGCATTCTTGACATTCTGAAGTGAAGGGGCATTAAAATAGCAATATTTGGCATTCATTGGGAGTAAATTAATGTTTTCTGTCAGAGTTATAGCTATCTGTCCTGGTTTCAAAGACAGGTATTTGCTAAAGAAGGCAGAAGCCTCCCTTAGAATAGGAGAATGTAACCCCCTTCCCTCCGAATCGGCAACAGTTTGAAATCAAGGGCTTTTCAGGCAATAGTATGAGAAAAGAGGAATAACAGTCCTTTACTAATATATTTTATATATATATATAAAATGAGGCAGGCAAAACAACAACAATGGTAACTACAACAAATAAGAACACACAAACCCACAGTTAGTTTCTTCCCGCTTGGTTGGCAATTCCCCTTTGATGAAGTCACAGTCACAGCTGGCAGGGGCACTGGTACTCCTGGTGCACAGGGACGGTGCGATAACTCCCCTGAGAGGGGAAGAAAGAGGCTCGGGAACCCCGAGTTTCCTTCCCTCGAGACTCTGGAGCAGGCGATGGAGAGTTGGTAGAAAAACACGCAGCTTTGATGGAGTCACGGTCACAGCCAGTCGGGGAGCAAGGATAGAAGCACCCAGTTGGAGACAGACGCCTGCAGTGATGGCAGATCCTCCCTAGAGCTCCAGCAGCTTCTGTCTCTGGGAGTCCAGCAGCGAAGAAGAGTGCCCTCCAGCCGTGCTTGGCTCCTTTATCCCGTCCCAGTCCCCGTATCCCTGCCCCACCCTGAGGGGAAACCATCCCAGCTATCAGGGAGTCCAGATACGGCTAGCCAGCCCCATTCATCTCAGAGCCACCTCTTTGTCCCTTCGTAATGATCCACCATCAAGGTTCATCAAGCAACTAATCACTCGCCATTATACACCCCCCAGCAGCTAGAATGGGGAAAAAATTCCAACACAAAGAGCTAAACAAAAGGTATCCCAAACCCTGACACTATCCAAGCATTCTCTACATTAGGGAAACAGAACTTGCCATATTTTAACTTTCAATCAAATTTTTATTCTCTTGGCCTGTGTGTCTATCAGCTGCTCACACCTAATCTAAAGAGAAATTTCCTGGGCTGAATGTAACTTACTGCGAAACATGTAACATCAACACACAGCTTCCCAATGTTCAAACTTGTTTCCCTTCCAGACTTGATCCAGAAACAGACTTTTGAGTAAATTAATAAGGAGATAACACTAGAAATAAAATGGTTTAAGACAACGCTAGGGTGATCATGAAATTCATTTGCAGAGTCTCTATGAATTCAGTGTGTGCACATGATTATTTTTGTGTAAAACCATTCAATGCATTAATTTTGACTAAAAATTATTTAGGGTTCTGATTCATAAGCAGTAGATGTTATAGTGGCCTAAAATGTTACTGGGGGTGCTTGCAGGAGATTCACTGCAGCTGCCCTTGCTGGGTGCTTTGTGCTGGTGTCTGTCACAGCTGGCACAGTGGTTTAAACTCTTGTGGGTCATGAGTCTGAGCCCTCAGTTCTCTTCTGTCAACAAAAATGCAGAGAAGATAAAGATATAGTAGCTAGATTGTTATCCTTTGTTTTACAGCATCCATCAAAGCCCCACTTTGTAAATGGAAATCAAATTAAGCTTTCCAATATTACAGCAGCTATGAGTCTTCCAAATGATGATGGATTGAAATAATTCATGCAAAAGCCCAGGATATCTCATCTATCCCATCTGGTGGGTTTAGTCTCAGAGCCTTTCAGGGACATTATTCAAATGTTTCTGGTAGGAGGTGAATGTAATTGCTGCTTCAGGAGCTATTTGGGAGGGGAGGTTATGATTTCTTTTAATATAATATTTAATTATATACAAATAATAAAGAAGCTTAAATAAGTTTGTAATATTTCTGTAAGAATGTTATAAGCCTTTCTTTCTTTCCTCACTGATGGGCTCTTGCTTGTCTTTTATTTGTCTCATAATGCACCAATGGTGAGTGATGCATAATGAAAAGGATTTTATGGGAGTCTGCCTTAAATTGTGAGTTTCTGCCCAGAAGCCCATAGGTGGGAGGAGAGGAGAGTTAGCAGAATTACCCATGGTTAATCAGTGCTGCAGGGGCAGAGGCAGAAACAGTCTGGTTCTTTTTTCCCCCATCTAAGGTATATGTGGCACCTTCTTGTTACTAGAACTGCTGTTGAGCAGTGGTGGTTATGGATTAAACACTAGTGCTGCATGCACATATTCTGTTCCCCCTATGAAATAAGGGGTAGGTGTACTTTGAAAAAGTTTCATTAGCATGGTATCTCCTAACGCTGTAAACATACAGAAACCCAGGCCTGGTGAATTCAGCCAAATTAAAGAAGGCAGGCTGGTGGGCAAGGAGGAGCCTTGTTTGGTATCAAACAAACAGGAGAGGATGTGTGCAGTGCTGACACAATAAAGCCAATAGTCCTACACCCTGCTATGAAAGTGGGGTTTCTCTAAATATGAAAAATTGAAGTTATGAACATTGGTTTCCAGTTTCTTGCTGGGTGAAACAAGCACAAATCTGTCCATTAGAATCTTGTTTCAGACTATCTCATGGTTCGTGAATGCAGGAGGGCTGATCAGATATCGGTGTGCAGAAGGGAGGGGAACATGATCAGCAACATTCAGAGCCTCTGAAACACAGTGGGTGGGTGTAGGGAGCAAGTTCTATACCATGAGTAAAAATCTGACAGTCTATTTGAAAACTGTGTTTATATTTCAGAAAAGACTGTGAGTTATAACAACTTATTAAGTTATCACAGGCAGTGTTACTGTCTCACTCTGAGCACACTAATTGTGGAAAGGGCTGGGTATTGAGTCACATCCTACTGTCAGTACAAGTTCAACAGGCTTAAAATTTTACACTTTCTAACATTTGATCTGAATGAACAGCCTTTCTGAGAGTTCTCTGTTCTACTAATTGATTTGACACTCTAAGTTACTGAACAGTCTTGGAAACAGGTGCACATTTTCTGTTATGTATATCTTGGAAGAATTAAGGTACATGTATGTATATGTGTGTGAGTATATATGGCACACGCTCTGGTGGCTACAGCCTCCTCTGTGTTCCCCTTTCAACCAGGTTGCTTCCTGAAGCTCTCAGCAAACACCATATTGAACACATCTGTGATACCCCACTCTGCCTGGACTCCCAAAGCAAGGCTCTGCAGGACAAGGTAATTCAGCTCCCAGGTTAACAGAGTATATACTGGAATGAAGGGTAACTGATATTATGGAAACACCTGGCAGACCCACCTGAATTAATGTTCTGCTATGCCTCATGATCTGAAAATTCAGAGTAGAAGACAGTCAAGTGTTGGGGTTTTTTCTTGTTTTAACAGTGCAGACTTAGTTCCAGAAGGTACTCGGAGCTTTATAGGGCACTTAGGGGCCTAAAGATACAGAAAGGAGCTCTGTGGCATTTTCAGAAATAGGTACACAAATACTTCTAAAAGTCCACAGTGCAAAGTGAAGTGTTACTTTAGCACCTGAGTACTCACTTTTTTGAAAAGCCCATATTTTGTCATCATAGAATATCACCAAAAAGTGACTACCCCAGCAAGACAATCAGATGTAGACTTGCAGTGGGAGGTAAATGTATTTTAGGTCCATTAGCACCATCTGGAGCAGTGTGTCATATGCCACAGGAAATGCACAACTGCAGCCATGTAAACTGCCCCAAAGGTGGCTACAGTTTGTTCCAAGGTCCATGGAACTCTGAGAGGGGGGGAAGCACCAGTGAAACTGTGGACTTGCTAAACTGGGTGCAGTTCAGTTCTGAGCTTTATTAAACTTCCTTCCATGAAGATGGAAGGGGTCTCAGGAGAGAGGCTCAAAGCTGGAGGCATAAACATGAAGCAGTTGCACTGAAGCAGCTGCGTGGGAACGAGCACTCAGAATTTTGGAGTGTGTGGGGAAGGCTGCACTGGTTTCATTACAATTGCTGGTGCAGGCAGAGATTGTGTTCAGAGGGTTCATCTGGTTTTTGGTGCTTAAACAAATGACCCCCTGGGAAAGCTGTGAGTCCTGAGATACTGAGCATCAGAACCAGGAGCTGTCACTTGCTGGCATTAAAGGCGGTGAGTTCAGGATCCTGTTGCAGAGACCGACCTTGAAATGCTTTCATAGGAACATCAGAGTGCATCAGAGTGTCTGGTTTTGTCCAAACCTGGCACAGGATGTTACTTTGCCAAAGCAGAAAGAGCATTTCCCTCTGAAGTATGTCAGAGCCATTCCGAATGTCTTTGGCACATTAAAGGTATTGATGCTTTGATCTTACATTGGTGTGAAGCCAGAATCCTCTTGGCCTGGAAGGGAGCTGGTCAAGAAGCTCCAGCTCCCTCTCCCTCATGAGCTTTTCCTTTGCTGGTGGTTTCCAGGCTCACAGTTCATCCTCCACCATAACTCTTGCAACTGCTGTTCAATAACAAAAGTAAGCATCAATGTTTACTTTGCTTACTTGAAATGTTGGTAAGGAAGCAGGTTTTCTGGTGGGTTTTTTGTTTTGTTTTGTTTTTTGGTTGTTGTTGTTTTTTAAATGTATTGTAAAATGGTTAGGGTTGGACGGGACCACAAAGATCATCCACTTCCAGCCCCCTGCCATGGATGGGAACTCCTGCCACTAGAATAAGCTGTCGTGGGTTTAAAATACGAAACCAGAAAGCTACAGAACGCTTGCATAAAAGTGAGGGAATAGTCGTGGTGATTCGGTGTGACTGACAGTGCTGTTAATCTGCCCCGCCTGGCAGTTGGGAGGTAAGCTTCTTACAAGTGTTTGTCTCCTCAGGAATTCCCCTCTGCTTAACCAGTGATAAAGAGATGATGGTCCATTTAACCATAAAGGCTTCCCTACCAGCTGCCTCTGTATTTATTACAGATTCTATAACATGAGAATAATTTATAGTACGATGCCATATCTGATTACAGAAGTGTTTTGTGATATTTTCTGTTTCTTGTGAATTGTTTAATATGAGGCAGCCATGCAGAAATGCTTGGATGTGTGAAGTTAGTGAGGCATTTAATTAAGTTGCAAGAGCCAATGTGCTCACAAATGGAATATTGAACATACCACTTATTTCATTCATGGAACAAAATTGCTTGTGGATCTGAAGATGAAAAGACTTGCAGACAGGCATGTTTCTCTGAATTCTAGAGGCATCATAACTGGTCTACAGTTTGGGTTTATTTGGTAAATGTCCTAATATGGGGGTTTATGTTTTAACTAGTTTAATAAAGCAAATCCTTCTGGCAAATCCACTCTTGACTTTGCTTCACCTGGACCAAAACAAATAAAGTAAATCTCTTACTTCCTCTTTGCAATGAAAGTATGTTATACTTTAAAAAAAAAAGCTTTGTGTGAGGTTACTTTTTGGGTGGGCATGTCATTTTTTGGTGTCAGGTACATTTTGAAGGGGTAGGTTTGGGGGTGTTTTGGAGGGTGATTTTGTTATCATGGTGGGGGGGTGGTTCTTTGAGAGAGAAGGGGACTCAGTTATTCCTATTGCCTACAAAGGTGCCATGTGTGGGGTCGAGTTCACATAAACTGGGTTAATCTGGGACTGCCATAGAGGGCATATGGTCAGGCAAGGAGCATATGGTGTGATAGAAGTCACTCACTGTAGTGCCCCAGAACCTTCCCAGCTGGTTTGTCTGTGGGGCAAACTGAAGTGTTCTTGGGGGAAACTGCACATTACCTGGGGAGTCGGTTACAGATTTCATTATTTGAGCCAGGATGCTCAGTTCCCATTGTAATCTATTTACTGGAACTGTCTTCCCTCGAAAAATAGCTCAGGAATTAAAGAAAAGTCCTGGCACAAAGACAGGCTTTGGAAATAATCCATATGACAGTGAAATTGCTATTTAGGAAGCTTATAGCCTTGTGAATTTCATTATCAATGTCTATTACTCTAAAATTATACCCGAATATCATAGACTATCTTTTCAGTTTCACAGATGTTATTCAGCTGGTCTTAACAGGGCTACATGCTTGTTTGGCTTTTTAAAGTCTGGAGAAAATTGTCTCCATGGCTGAACTTTTTCCACTAACTGTATTATTGAAGAGGCTGATGATGTTTGCTCTGATTCTGTACAGTAGTTCTATTTAGCCCACTGTTTGTCTACTCAATGGCAAACATAAAGTTTTGAATTAGGAAACAGAGTAGAATTTCATTTGCAGAATCAAGGCAGCCATCTAAAGATCCATGGTTGTTCAGTGCTTGTAAAGTTCCAAGCATAAAAGAAAAATTACTCGGATATTTTTTGTCCCCATCTACAGCAACTTACATTTCTTAACTTCAAATGCTTATGCAGAGTCCTTGAATAGTGATGTGTGTATGTAAACAAAATGCAGTGTGGCCTTAGAGATCCTTCTGTATTGGTAGATTTTATAGCTGTTTATATGCAAACTAGGATTTGATTCCCCATAAACACAGTAACTGTGAAAATCTACGGTTACTGAAGCAAAAATAAGGCTCCAAGCTTGTGTGGCAGACCCCAAGATAATTTTTCCAGAGCATTCTTTTGATAACAGAGATAGGAGAAAAGGAATTCCTCATGTATAGGTATGAGAATTCTGAAATGAAAATTCACACTTCCATGAGTATCACAATATCATGTCTAAATGCTCCTCTTTCCAAAGCAGCAAACTCAGTACCTAGTATGCTTATTTCTCCTTTTTTCAAAATTAAAATCAGAAATATTAGTGGGTGGCTTTTTCATTTGCTTTGGCTTTATCAGTGCTCCTGTTCCTTACATTCTCTGTAGCAAATGTTTTTGTGAATTCTAAGCATGTTTAATGAAAGATCTTAAATTTCTTTTATTGTCCCTGCTGTTGCATTTGGTTAACAATTAGTGCAAGACAGGGCCCGATTTTGCTTACTGAGGCAATATAATCCCAGATTAATTTGAGTCAGAAAGGACCTCGGGACATCACCTAGTCCAGGCTCTTACTGAAGGCGGGGTCAGATACAAGCTCAGCCTGCTCAGAGCCTGACCCTGCTGGGTCTTAAAACCTCCAAGAGCTGGGACAAGGCCCCTTGTTCCACTGCCTGGCTGTGCTCATGACCCAAGGATTTCTTTCCTTGAACCCATCTGCCTCTCTCCTGATTCCACTTGTCTTTTCTCTCTCATCCTTGCACCACACAAGGCTGTGAGGAGCCTGCTCCTGTCTCCCTGAGGAGCCCCCTGTAGATGCTGGGGTCTGCTGGGCAGTGTCCCCAAGGCTTTGTTCCCCCAGCTGTGCCAGGGCTCTTTCCCCAGGCATAACGAGTGCCAAGTACAGCGAGGGCAATCTCTTCCTTGGATGTGCAAGCCCCTCCTGCCAGCCCAGCTCGGGGTGCTGGGGCCCCCCTGGCTTCTGGAGCACGCTGGATTTATGTTTAGCTTGTTGGGAACCAGGACCCAGCTCCTTCCCAGCACAGCTGCCCACAGCCAGACACTCCTCACTTTGTGTTCTTCCACAGGGTTGTTCCATCCCAAATGCAGGACCCTGCTCTTGTCCTTGCTGCATTTCAGAAGTTTTGTGCTGACTCAAGCCACCAGCCTGTCTGAAGTCCCTCTGGATGCTCTTGACTGGTTTCCCCCAGTTTAGACACACCAACCAAGCTACAGATTTTGTGGGGGGTCAAGTTGATATTTTTTAAGCTAAGTTTATAATAAATTTGAAAATACTGAAGAGCTTTCTCATTATGATTTTAGTCTATGGAACTGCATGTTTGGATGTGGTTGTGGAAATGCTTTCTGAAACTCTTTAAGGAAGTTTAAGTTAGTGGAGCAAAACTGGTTGAGAAGTGTGACAAGTTTCTGTGCAGGAACAATTAAACCACAGCGGGTTTTGGTAGGATCATCTTAGCCGATTGTTTTTCTGTGTGTACATTGGTGGGTACTCACAGTTGCAGACACAAAACATCTCCCACGTATTTTGGGAAGGAAATAATCTTCCTCTGCAGCATTTCAACTTCATTTGGCACTTTCAGAACAGCCAGGACATGTAAAACGGGGAGATCACACACGTGGAGAACCTGCGTGTCAGTGTAAGAGCCTCAGCATTCCAGTCTTTTGGCAACAGAAAATCCTGCCAAGGAAAACTAGCTAGATACCTAAGCAGAACAAGTCAACAGGAAATAGCCCATGGAAAGGTTTCCAGCAGAAAGCCATTGGGGTTTCTCAGCACAGTGAGTATAAATTTCACAGATTATACGCTTGTTCGGTCACCAAGGTAAACCTGGGGAGGACACAATCTGCTTAACACTAACACAATTAGCAAATGGTATGGAATTGATCAGTGTTCCATGTATTACCATTTTGCTTTTAACTCTGTCTGGTTTAGACATTCTTTGCCTGTTGAAGTGCGCCACATTTGTTAATTAACTCCATCTGCTGAAAGTCTGGTCTGGCAGTTTAATAACATAACGAGTTGCTTTATTAAAAAATTGTGCTTAAATGTGCTACTGTTGGTCAGAACAAAGGCAATTTAAGGCAAATATATCTTGGAAATATCCTTATTTTGCAGGTGATGTCAACAAATCTTACCCTATTATACCTATAGTTCTCAACGTTTGAGATTTATAGGAAATGGTATGCCATGCATTTCCTTATGCAAAATATTAAATTGAGCAGAATAATCTTGATCATACTAGCCTTCCTATGCAGATCATGTTAAGAAATGTATATAAATCCACTGAGAGCATGAACAGGCTTGAATTTTGCAGCTTAGAAACTGCAAGCGAAAGAAAAAACAGCAAATAACTAATTTCACAATTTCTTGGTGAATTCTGTTTGAAACTGGTAGAGATATTGGTGTTCTGTTTATTAGACCTTATTCAATGTGTATTCTTTACCACTAAATGCAGAAGATTTTCTTGGCAAAGCTGTGGACATACTGCTACACTCTTAATGAATATGGAGAATGAAAGGATGTAATATTTATATTCATTGGGTCCATATGTTGTAAGTTGATTTAGGGTGTATATTACTATTGCGTGCACAAGTACTATCATTTCACATATATCCCGAGGCAAAATAATGCCTTGATATAATAACTTAATTGTTATTATTGAATACCAAGCAAATTTCCGACTTCTTTTTTGAAATCTGGCTTCTTCATTGTGTGTACTTAACTGTAAATAAGTAATATCTTTTTAAATACTTAATGTTTGCTATTCAAGGAATCTCTGTGTCTGCTTCTGCAGAACCTACCAGCATTCTGCTGTGTTCGTAATTAGTCTCATGCTGTTGTGTGGTTAATAAATGGAATTATATTGCACTTTCACAGAGTTTATAGCCAAGCAGCCAATAGATTGTATAGCCTGACATGCAGATGACAGGCAATTGTAGTTCACCTAATAACCTGGGTGGCTGTCCTAGGGTTCAGCTTTTTGCATTCTGGGAGATTAAATGCTGCAGATAGAGAATGAGGGGAGAACATGCCAGGATGACCCATCTAATGATGAGTAAGTGGCTAGGCAAGGGATTCTCCTGCCACCCACACTGATAAAGATGTTTATCAAAAACAGTGGAACCTCACTGGTAGGAAATAGTGACTTTTTCTTGCATCCATTTCTGGTTTTCAGCAGAACTGAACAGCACTTTTTCTAATGTGTAAATACCTATGTTTAGAAATTGTCACCTATCAAAATTTTCTTTCTCAAAACTGAGGTTTGTTAACCTTCTTCCTGCTGTGTCACTGCTGTGCTATAAGCTTCCCAAAATATTTTATAGTTGAAGAGAAGCTGTCTGTCCAGACATTTGCAGATGTGGAGTGTTATATTTCTACTTGATATTCTTGTTTAAAAATATGCAAAAATCCATTGTAAAGAACTGCTGAAGTAAAGAAATTTTTACTGCGGGTATTACAGACCCTTTGTATGACAAGGCTGAACAAAGAGCTGAGCTGTGTCAGCTGCAATGACCTCAGGTCTTCCTGTGAATTGCTGCTTTCCAGGGTGGCTTCCGTCTCCACCACACATTTTTGCCTCCTTCCTTCTTCCTTCCTACATGTATTGTAATGCACTCAGTGTCATGAATATTCAATATGACCGTCAAACCATGTGTTTAACACCGTTAATGTAACTTGCCGTCCTACAGAGTTATTGATAGTAGAGATTTTGCACAGCTCTTCCGATTGCCTACATAAGTACAAACAGCATGGTCCAAGAACGGATCACCTGGTAACCTGCAGGTGTTGGGAGTTATGTTTAAAAATCTATTGTCAGCCTGCTTTTAGTCCTTTTATTAGTATTTAATAGTATTGTCCCTATTCCAAATGGAATATGTTTTATATATATATATATATCTCATGTATATATGTCATACATATTTGTATATATAATGAATGAAATGCTCTTGTACATGCAGGGTAAAATACAGTTGCCTTAACCACAGATATTGTCCCCTATAAATAACACAAATTAATTTTTTGTTGTCTAATCTTTACAACTGAATGGAAAACCGGCACGCTGTCAGGGTTTTTGTGGAGACTAGCAGCACTTGCAACAGAATAAGTAGTAGCTGGTGACAAGCACACAATGTTCTCTCACAAATTCTACCTGCTATCTACTCTTAGGAGCTTATAACTGTGATTAATCTACCTAATTCAATCTGCTCCTTAATCACTGCCAGAGTTCATTAAAAACATACTTAAGCTTAGAAAAACCTATATTTGCAATCATTTATTAATATCTATTTAATAATAAATAACTAAATCTTGGGGAGTTGACCTGGACTGTAACCATTAAGCAAATCCTGCCTGTAAGTAGATGCAGCTGTGACTTCTTTTGTTTCACTGAAAGTGCCTGGAAGGGAAACGAATTCAGCCTATGTAGCTGAGCTTGTGGAGATAATTAGATGGAAAGTCATATTGCAGATTAAAAATAAGATCCACAGGTTCCTTATTTATGGTGTAGCCTGACTGCGCTGTATCTGTATATATCTGCCCTAATGTATTTTTGTTTCCTGGGAGTACAATGCTTTTTATCAAAACCATGAGTAATTTATATGTTACTCTAGGACAATCTCTATTGACTTCTTTAGAGTCATGCAGAGAATACATCTGGGTATCCTTTGCTGCAGAAGATGCAAGTCTCTTCTTAAAAGTATAATCCCCAGCATTAGCTACCACAATGGATTGTAAATATGCAATTTACCCAGACCACTCTAGTTCATTGAAAATTCTGGCTATAAATACATTTCTGGTAACTGAATATTCAGATATATGCCTAATGGAATTTTCAGAAGTGCCTAATTGGCTCCTTCCTATTGATGTCAAAGGAAACCAAGGGCTTTCGGAGCACTACCCTTCTGCCAGAAGTTTTTATTATTAATTGAACACAGCTCAGGTTGTATATTATGAGCACATTTCAGTTTGGTTACCCAAAGTGTCTCCATTATGTCAAGGCAAAATTTATTTGTCTTGACAGAGTTAAAAGGGATTGCACAAGCTGACTAATTTACTGTTTTAACGGGTTCTTAGTTAGGGGTGTGTTGCTTGGCACAGGTTCAAACACAGCCACTAATTAGAAAACAATGTGAGGGCCAAGGTGATGGTTGAAAAGGCCTTGCTTTGCTAAGCTCCATCATGCATTGCTTAATTTTGTCAGTGTTTAAAGAGACTTTTAGAACACAATGGGAACATATATGGTCCAAATGGTCTTTCAAGGGGAATTTTGACATCTCAAAACAAAGCAGCTGGATTTTAAGCAACTGGGAAGAAATGAGAGTAGACAATACAATAACAAAGGAAAGGGAATCCTCTGTGTGCCCAAGGTAAGATCATCATGCTCTGAGAAATGATTGTTCATTTAATAGGAAAATTAATTGTGAAGGAGAAAAAGTCACCTACCCAGAGCTGGTTTGCATTGTAGGTACTCAGAAATGACAGTTCTTTTAGTTGGCTTGTTCCTTGTGTATCACATGCAATATTGCTTCTTTTAATTAGTCATTAATCTCATAATTTTTATCTTTGCATTTGGTTATCTAGTTGTTTATAATAAAGTCCACGTTGAGCCATGACCAGGATAATTGAAGGAATCTTAAAGGTATCTGGGGTAGATTGCTCAATCACTTGTGTTGTGCAGTCTGATTGAAGGGAGAAAGGGCGATTTGTGCCGATTGTGAACTTCATCAGTTTTAACGTTATAAATCTAGGGAATCCTAGAAACCAAAACCATAAAGGCCTTTTTTTGAGCTTTTCCTGCTAGAGCACAGGTCTTTGATTGCTGGGGTCTATATTACAAACTGCAACATTGCTTTGCTTTTTACAGCTAATTACTTATAGAGACTTGGAAGTATTTGGGTAGGGTTTTTGCATGGTGGCAGAGTTTGTCATGTCAAATGTGACATGTAATGGTGTGAAAATGGTGAATAAATTTTCCTTTTGGATGACTGCAGCTGCTTTCTTCAGACATGGGTATGATTTTTCCTCTATTTTAGTCTTTTTGTAAAGGAAGCGTAGCTCAGGTCTTTTTTGAGATGTTTCAATTCTGCTGAACAATTTGCAGGAAAATTATTGACAAAACTGTATCTCTTAAGAATAACCTCAGCCTGAGGTCTGAGTGAAACCTCCAGTCATCCTCTCCGGGCTGAATGACACTGAAAGGACAAATGAAAAAGAAATAAGGAAGAGCAGGGGGAAGTGCTTAGAAACTACAATATTCATGTGTCCTTTGTGAGGTTTTGGCTATGGAACAGGTAATCCCTTGGCCAGACTTGCCCAATGGGCTTTCAAAACTTAGACTTTGGGTCTTTCTGTTCTGTTTTTGCCTTTTACTATAGGGAAAAGCAACAGTGCAGCATCCTGCGTGTTAAATCAGTGCATGGACCAGTGAAGGTGAGAACAATGCATGTGCAGAAGGCGCTGGGAGTGCAGTACAGACAAATGAGGAAAGAAAATATTAATACCCAAGACAGAGCAGGTTTACATGGGAAATGGAAGTTGTGCTGTTTTTTTAGCTCTGTTACTCTGTGTAAACCTGGCAAAAGTTTGGTTTGCCCTGTAACAGGACTGAGAGCTACAATGTAGAGAGAATAAATAGTACTGCAGAAGCATGGTAACCGAATGTGTAAGGTGCCTCTTGATCTGTAGGGAAGCACAATATTCTTTCATGTCTATATAGATCAGCCCCAATTTTTTTGTAGTGGCTTCAGTTTGCTAAAAGTGAGATGGGTAGGTTTTGTCCCACATTTGAGGAATTTAAATATTGGTTGAAATATTTGGTTTCCTTTAGTGCATTCCATTGCAGAGCATCTTGTTTTGCTTTTGCCTCTCCCACTTCCTTTCAGCATTGTACCAGCAGCCTACAGGCTTGTTCAGCATTTCAAAGGGGCAATATGATTCCCAGATCAGAATGGTGTCAACAGGAGACAGTCTGCCCAGTGTCAGGTTTTTTGTGAGTTGTTTCTTTGTTTACGCTGTGAAATGAGAAGGGGGAAAAAAATCAAATTGTGCACAATTGGCTCTAGTAAATGCCAAGAGACAGTAAATGCCTTGTTTATTGCCTGTGGAAGGCTGGTAACTTGCTGAATTTCCATCGAGGCTCCTCCGTAAAGATCTCCCTTGGAGCTGGTTATGCAATTGATGGGGCAGGGTTTTGGCTTCTGGAGCAGCAGGCTTGCATAACATGGTTTATAATCCAGCACTCCCTTCCCAGCCTGAAAGGACCTTTTTCATAAGGCATTTTCTACAACAAAAAACTGCTTCCAGATTTCTACACAATTACTGAAATAATGGTACCCTGACTCTTAAAAAAAAAAAAAAAACTCCTACAAGAGATTTTTTTGACCTGATCTTTCTGTATACAGGCACTTTTTAAAAAATAATGAATCTTTTATAAGTTCCTTTTATTTTTTTTCATACCATGAAGGCTACTTTGTATTTTATTAGCAGAAGTCGTGTTGATACAACACTGAAGAAATTGAATTATGCCAACTAAGCATTTCTAGGAGGCCCTAACACAAATAAGCTGCTTTCTGAGAGCTTCATTTTTCTTACATGACCTATATAAGGAGTCATAGGTGACCCAACCTGTAGCTAGAAGGTTTAGTCTGTGTCCTTGGGAGAGGGGTGTCTGCCTAGCCCGGCATTAATGCCACAAAGATGCTGTCTGTGGAGATGGCTGCAGTGGTTACTTGAGGACAATGGGAATTGGGATGGCTTGTTCTCTCTTGCAGCCTAGGGGCACGCATTCTTCCTGCTCTAACGAGAAACTTCCATCTATTATTCTTCCCCTCCCTTCATGACCTCTGCTGCCCATCTCCAGATGCTCTGTTGCTGTGTGCATGGTTCTGTCCTCGCAGCAGTGCATGGATCTCCCTGTCAGCCTGGAGAGAATTCCAGGGCAGCTGAGGGGTGGCGTTTGTGTGTTGCAATCCAGGTCCTCCCCTGCTTTGGGGCCTGTCTGGGCAAATTTATGTGGAGGGTCCTCGGGGTCAGTGTGAGGACTCATGCAGCGTAAACTGACATAAATATTTATATTACTAATTTATCTTGCAGTTTCTAGGACAAAAATCAGAAATGTAGGGGGGGGGGGGGGGGGGGGGGAAGTGTAAATGAAGTCTTTGGGAATTGGAAGAGGGCAAGCTAATATTCTTTCCCTCCTGGCACTGAAGTGCCCCACTGTGAGTCCTCATGCCCAGCAGGAAAAATATTCTCAGCTTGTTACAAACCTGGAGGTTCTCTGGGTACTCATCACTCATGAACTGGTGGCTTGGAAAGAGCTGAAGTTACACGTGTCTCACACCGTTGTCAGCTGTAATTGCAGGTGTTTGATCCTTCTGAAAATAACTTTGGGGATGAAGATGTGGTGCTACTCTTTCAGACAACAGCAATTGGAGTGACTTACATGAGTCACACGAAATCTGTTATTAAGATGTCTGTGGCAGTCATTACTTGCTGCTACTTACCATGAAAGCAGATATGAAAGGTGAAACTTAGGTGTTTATTTAAATATTACTAGTTCAAATTTTTGGAGGAAATTACTAAGAATTCTAAATCTGATTGCTGAAGTCCTCATTCACAAAAGGAGCAGTATGCACAGCAGAACTGAAAGCTTCTTAACTGTTGCACAAGTACGAGCTGTCATACATTTATGAATTTTTAAGCCACTGTCCTCAGCAACTGGACTCTGCCAGAAATATTAACAGGGGAAGGTTTTTTCTGGAAAGTGTTCACTACAGGAAAATTGTTTCTCTCCATTGTTTTTCTGCTGCCACTACCACTGTCACCATCATTCTGCTGCTTCATGACACAAACCACGGAACATTTTCTGACTCCTTTCCCAATATCTGGATTGCCCCCGATGAGGTGGTAATCCGAGGGGCTGCTGGTTTTGTCTAGCGGATTCTCTGGCACCCAAGGAGATGATTATGGGATCAATCACAGCACTATAATATTTTAATTTACGTCCCTTGGATTCACTAAGTATGTCCAGTTTGGATGTGAGTGGCAGGAAAACTATCTTTCAGAATCCCCTTCTTTCAGCTCCCTAAGGGGGCTGACAAAAATAACACTAAACTCCATCAGGAATTGTTCAGATTCATCTTTTGAAAAGTCAATAGTTTAGTTGTAGCAAAAAAAATCTGAGGTGTGGGATGGGCAAATCAAAGTAAATTCTCAGATTATTTTGAATTTTATTATTGAAATGCATTTGTAATATCAGTTGAATATAAATCAGGAAGTATGTTTAGAGGTTATTAATACCAGTTAAATCTTTTATGAGGAACTGCACATTTATAATTTGGGGCTACCTAAAAGGCAACATACATGTCCCTACATACAACCTGGCTGCTCTTCACTAAGCAGCCCAGGAGTTTCATCTGTGAGAAACTGGAACCAATCAAACATTCTGTTTATGCAATCTATGTTATTTAATGAACTACTGACTCTAGAAGTATTTGATCTTTGACAGCGTAGGGGTGGGGATGGGAGGTAAAGTTGCATTCTCACTGGCAAAATCAACATTAATTTCAGAGTTTTTAATGGACAGAAGTGTGGGGTCAAGTCTGTTGTATAGCAACACATTCACTAAATTGTGTATGGTTGCTAGTCCAGTTCTTACAGTAAAAACAAGTAAAGTTATATGAATTCAATTCTAAATTCAGCCTTTCATGTTCTGAAAGAGTCTGCAAAGGCTAATCATGAAACCAAAACCTATATCTGAAGTTGTGAAATGTCAAATAAGTTCCCATGGACAAGACTTACTGAACAGGAGAACTTTCAGCTTTGCTCCTTTAAAATCCTTCAGCTCTGTTTGTTTGGCTCTTTAGGCACAAAATGAAAAACTTTCCGCTCATCTCTCCTTGAAACTGTTCCATTGAGCTCAGGAGCAAAGCCAGAAGGGAACAGAATGTGTGCAGCTCTAGAATTATCTTTAAGTTGTGAATTAAACTAGAAACTTGCTATTGACATTCGAATATTTATATTCTGTATTAACATTTTTTATGGACACCAATATTAATGACTGTGAAATTGGAATTTTTTTTTCCTTTGCTATGGAGATAAAGCCTTTCTGTAGACTGAGTAAATATATCTGCAAGAGTGATATTAATCTAGAACAGCTCCAGCCACCCAATGAGCTCACATGAACATGTCCCCATGTGTTCACTGCCTGGCTGTCAGTGTGCCCTGTCTGTAGATTTGTGTTAATGCAGCCCCCTGAGCACACACACCTCCTCCTTTGCTGCCTAAGATGTATTACTGCTGTATAAATCAGTCAAAAGTATCAAGTATGTTTATTAAAAAATCACTTTACATTCATCATGGTATGTAGTGGATGCTTTGAATGAAGGTTATATGAAACAAACAAAATTTGTCTTATCAGGTTATCTAGTTATGTAGCAATCTGGGATAATTCATTGCAAGCAGAAAAGCAACATAATGGGCAAAGTTTTCTGTTTATTGGAAAAAAATCAAATTAGCAGCTTCAGAAATAGCCCTGAGTCAGACAGCTAGCTCTATTATTATGTTACTTAGAAGCTAATGTATTATGAACAAGTGCCAAATATTTCTGTGTAATGCAGAGGAGATTAAATGGAAGCTTCTATTTTTGAGATCCGCTTTGTAGCATTCATGTAATCAACAGAAAGTCCTAGATAACAAGTAGTACACAGATAGCCCTGCTAATTATGAATAATTATGTAAATGGCTATAATCCGAGAATAGTATTTGTCTGAGGGATTAATACATACAAATCAACAGAAAAGTTTTGAAAATGAGTTTACCAGAAGTCAGTTATAAGTTTGTTTTTAAATGGTGATGTGGGAGCGGAACTCAGCTGTGTAGTTTTGTTTAAAGTCACATTCCTAGCCTGAGGAAGGAGAAAACTCCCTGAAGAGGGCTGGACTGCCCAAGTATATCAGGTTTTGAATCTGCTCAGATAACTTGAACAGGACTGGGTTGTCAGAGATGACAAAAGTTGTGAGGTCCTGAATGCGCTTCTGTGCAATTCTTGGCCAGCTCAGCCTGGTTTTATACTTTCTGTATTATTTCTTTGCTGCAAAGGTCAGTGTGTAGGGTTGCAGGGTTGGATATGGTGAGAGTAGTTTCTCCGGTTAATACATTGCAGTGGCAGCTCCAAAACGATTGTTCATGCAAATATTCTCATTTCTGAGACAAATGCCAAAAGTGATTTCAAAGATCTCTCTGTTGGAGGAAAGTGCAGATCCAGTTAACACTGTGCACAGCATGGTCAGTACAGGGGTTCAAACTGATCTGCTCTACTTTGAAACAGGACTTGGCATGCAGTTCTTGCTGTTTAGAGACGTTTAGGACTTAACAGAATTGTCCAGAGTAAGTTGCACAGGAATGGGCTTTTTAAAAAAATTCTCATCCAGAGCAAGTATCTGGCCTAGTTTTAAGTGAGAAAAAGCTGCAGTGAGTGTTGACTCACTCAAAACTGACCTCCTGTCTTTCTAATTCTGTGCTTGTGGAGCCAGGGCAGAGAACGCATCAGGGAATTTACACTTCTAGCATGGATTTACAGCCTCTGAATATATTTGTGCTCTCTGAATAGTTTCTCATTGTTTAGCTTTGGGTGTGTAAAAGTGTTGCTGAATTTACAGGTGACTGTCTAAGCTTTCGTGAGCAGCAGCAGTCGCTACTTTGCGCAGTTCCAGGTGCCCCCTGAAGGCCCCAAAGAGCTCTCCCAGCCCAGGGCTGGCACTGGGGCTGCACAAGGCACCGGGTGTGGAAGGGACCCTGCTCTCTAATGAGGACCAGGCGGGCTGGGGCCAGGGGAGGCACCGTAATGAGGACCCTGGGAGAAGGAAGGATTCACTTCACAGCTTCCCAGCAGAGCAGCAAGCGTGGTAGCATTTTGCTGATTTGAAGAGAACCCCAAAGGCAATTACTGCTGCCTCATTAAAAGGATTAAAAACACCTTCTCCAAGACTTAGAACCTTTTCTATATTGGCTCTGCAGGCTTTCTGAAAGTGGTTGAACAAGAAATCAAGTTGTGTTTTGGTTTGCTTTTGTAAGAGTACTGTTTAAAAAGGCCCTACTTCTACATCAGAAACAAGCTGCCTTTTCAATAGGTATTGTTGCTAATTCTGAAGAAGTAAAATGTACAGAGACACCTTGTTCCTATTGGCTTTCAAATGTTTGCATGCTTAAAAAAAACCCCAACTTGTGAGCCGAAGCATGTTCAATTAGGAAACCTTTGAAAGAATTTTTCCAAGATATATTACATTTACTGGGAATTTTTTTTCCTTTATGCTATCAAACAAGTTATTCTTCATAGAAGAACATTTTCATATATAAAGATGGTTCTTCATAGGTTAAATTCTAAAACTTTCACTTGGGAAATTCAATTTTGTTTTTAATGATGAAGTAGTTTAAGTATAGCTCCAAGTTTTGAAATTCAACATACAATATATATTAAATGATGTAGTAGTAGCAAATACAAGATGATAATTATGCTATTTCTCAACATTTTGATTTTGATGGATGAAGGTTCTGGAGTTTTTTCTTCTATCACACAATCTTCGTATTAGATATCAGTTTTCCCTTGACATGCATTTACACGATTTCCTTGTTTAAGCAATCATTACCTCATTAGAACAAAGCTTTAAAATGGCATAATTTTGTCTCTATGAAATTCTGTAAAGGCCAATATTCATCTGAATTTGACTCTCAGATTCTTACCAGATGGTTGGATAAAGTTTATATTTATCAACAATCTGTTCATGAGTAGGAAATCCCCATGTGATCACTATGTGGTGAGATTTTGGGGTGTTTCAGGAGTGTGCCAGCATTTTTCCATGGCAGCCTCCTGGAAGCTAAACAGTGTGTGATGGGACAGAACATGCCTCGAAGGAGCCTGTGAGCTAACACAAAATTAATGCTGTGAGAAGTGGTAACAGGCAGAAGAGGAGGTTCTGAGGAAAGTCAGAGGTCTTTCCTCACTGAAAAGTGCTGCACAGAAACCTTTTATAGGCATTTCAAGTGCTCAGTTTAGGGAAACAGGGTGTTATTTACTGGCCCAAGTTTAGGGGGATTTTTTGCTTCCTCTCTGAGCGTAGTGGATGTAGAGTGTATGTTTCTCTTGAGCTATTCTCACACTGAATGAGCCTCTGTTCATGAGGCTTTATATAAAGGCCCACTAATAAAGATGCATATTCTGAGAATAATGCTTTTTCTGTAGCTACCTGCTTCTTCTTTGTGTGGGGCTCTGGGGGGAGTTCCTTTCCCCCTGTCTCCCAGGAAGCCCCTACGCCCATCCCAGCACATCGGCAGGAGGGTGTGCTGGTCCCTGCTGGTGTCTGACATTTCACTGCTCACGGAATCCTGCAGGGAATTCCCCCGTGGTGACCTGCTCCCTCGGCTGCCCCTCATCCCCGCACAGTGACTGAGCTTTGTCACTCCTGTCACCGAGGCAGCTCCCGCGCTGCCGAGCCGGGAGGGACCCTCTGGGAGAACCGCGCAGATCAATTCCAGGGATTTGATCAGAGACTTGTGGGGACCTTACAGCAGCGTTCTTTGCTGGGGCCGTGCAGCACCCACTGGGGAGGGGTATTTGCATCTGAACTTGCTTCCTCTTCTTTTCACCATACTCTGTTATTTTAAGTTCCAACTGGTTGTGACATTGATTCCTCCCTCGTGGCAGCTCTGCTCTTTACCAACAGGAAGTTTGCCTCTTGTGTGGTTGTTATTCACCAGCATGATTTCTTTCTCAAGAGGACTGCGCACACTAAACATATTCTCTAGATGTGTTTTCTGTCATCAGTCCTGCGCTTGAATCGTTCTTTATCATGTTTTATATAACTGATGGGGCTGTTCAGATTGTTTCTGAGCCAAGTTCAGAACTCCATACATTGCGGCAGCCACGCTTAGTGAAATATGGATTTCTCCAGTGGTAATGCTTGGCTAAATGGTGTTGCTCTTACATGGATTAAATTTACATAATATATTGGCTTCCAAGGTTTTTTCATTAATTTGGTGACAAGGCACAATAGTTAATAGATCAAGCCACAGCCACACTGAGGATGGAATTTCAGTCTCTGAAATGCTAAGACAACAGCTGCGATCCCGTGGGACAATGTAGATCACAAAGTCCTGGATAAAAGTTTTTCATTTAAGTGGTTCTGGCTTAGAAACATGCTTCCAGGGCAGATTAAACCCAGGCACTGAACATCCTTGGGAACTTCTGCAAATTATCTTCGTGGAAAAAGTCTTCTTACTGTTGGAATTACATCTGGATACCAGCTTCAGCCCAAGAAAACCCAGACAGCACCAAATAATTATTTTGAGGGGGAAAAAATTATATTTTTAAAGTAAAGGTGTCTCAAACATTTGGTTTCTCAAGAAAGAGATCTGGCAATATTTTTATAGCATATGCTTTAGACTTTACTAATTTGAACGTAGAAAATATTCAGACGGTGTCATTGTAGAGGAAAGCAGAGAAAATGTGCTCAGAGGTCCTAAGAAAATCACAGCTGATCAGTTGTTTCAGGATCTAACCCAGTAAAGATTGCAAACCATTCTGGAAATCAGAACTTCAGGGTTTACAGCCAAATCAATCTGGTATTCTTAATTTTTATCTAAGTGTAAGGGTCATAGAGGAATGCTGATTTTCTGGTGGTATCAGCATTTTCATATACAATTTAGGTGCACATGTATGCCCAAATCTGGCATTTTTAATTTTTTTTAATATAAATTCTTTGTTTTTTCCCCTAGTTTCTGTGTGGTAATGAAAACACTGCTACATGGTCTAACTTCCAGATATTTTTCCTTAGTGACAGCTGGAAAATATGCTCTCCAAGAAGTATTAGGCATAACAATAACCCCAGAAGAGCTGCAGCTAAAAGGAATGCAGAAGTTTACAGCAACAAGCATGTTTTCAAATACCATCTAAGTAGGACGCTACCAACCGTTGCCTTTTTGTGAAGTAAATTTCCATGGCAGGAGGAGGATGTCTGAGCTGACTGAAAATCTCCTAAAATATGTAAAAGAAAATATAGGCTGCAGGGGGAAAGAAAATAGACTGGGTTTGGTCTGTCCAAGCAAACTAAGGCAGAGCAGGCCACAGATTCAAGGCTGGCCCTTGGTCATCCTGGCTGGTTAATTGTTGTGGCCTGAGCCCGCAGTGAAGGGATGGCTGGGAATTCCTTTTTTCATGCTTGGACAGACCAAGAACCTCTGAAGTGGCCAGGAATTCTGTTTAATGTCTGTTCCTTAGAGATTAATTTTAAATTACTGAATCACTTACTGTCCTTGTTTCGTTTACAGGCCGCAAGTGCTTATCTCTACTGAAAAGCTAAAATAAGCTCTCTTTTCTTGTCTCCCTCAGGATTAAAGGTACCAAGAATTAATGGTCAGGATAAGATATTTTGGTCTAAAAAGATTAAGTTCCTTTTCCCACTAAAGCACCTGCATAAATATAGACAAGTCCAGAATCAACAGAAGATATAAATGTTATATGATGTGACTCAGCAAAAGCACAGATGTCAGATCATAGGTGAATACTTTAATTCCAGCTACTTTTTGTCTGTCACATAGATGAGTGTCATGACGAGCAAAGTCAGAAGTTGTCTGCTTTGCCCTTTTTACTATTTATTACAAATGTTCAGTTTCAGTAGCTGTGAAAATCTGTCATGTGTGAAAGTGCAGGTATGTGTGTGCTACAATCCTGTTACTTTTATTCTGTAGCACTCGCAGACCATAAGCACAGTCAGTACCTTATTCCTTTGCAACTCTCGGTCCATTTTCTAAGTTTCAAAGTGAAACATTTCAGAGATGCTATAAACTATTCTCTGGAACTAAAAATGAATGAAAGTTAATTAAACACCAAGCTTTGGCAAGGATGCCTCATGCTTTAAGCACCCTTCTTTTGATTACTTTACAATGTGAAACTATTGGGGAAAAAATGGTAGGACAGATCCTGTTACTTTATTTAAAAGATATGGCATTTGAAACCAGATTTGATAATTTGGAGGCAAGCAATAGCTGCAATTTAAAAGGAGTGGTATTATCTGTCTCTGACTACAGTTTTGCAACAGGTCTAAAGTAACTAGAAGCTTCCATGGCAATGCATTGGGAAGCTGAGTGCATAACCCCTTAAACTAATGGGCTAGGATCCTCCAGGGGAGAGGCAGGCCTGGAAGGAGTGCAATCCAATTTTTATAGATTTGTGTACTGCAGATCTCTGTAGTGTCAGGATACCTTCCTGGAAGCCGCTGCTTTTCTGCCAGCCGGTGTCACAAGTCTGGCTTCAAAATAAAACGTAGGCCTGAGTCTTGTTCTCGAAATGGCATAAATGTGGAATATTTCGAATGACACCACCCATCAGTGTAGCGGAGGGAAGGATCCTCTCTGTGGCACCTCTTCCATATGTTATGGTGACACTGGACATTTTGTACTGACCTGCTCAGTGTCACATTGCGGTAACTGATACAAAACCCAAGGAGAAGAGCAGGGAGCAGCCATGGGTGTGCCGTGGCCAGCAGGTTTGTCAGCCTCTTACCCTGCGAGGGCTCTGAGGGAAGCCCTTGGTAGCAAACCCAAAAGCAAGGCTAGAAAGGCTCCCTCCTTCACCATTGCCTGCTTGAGTGTGCTTAAACGCTGTGGCAGAAGAGATCGAGGAATCTGGATTCCTCACGTACTTTTAGGTTGCAAAATTAATTTGATACCTTCTCCTGCCTTTGACACCAGATAGGGGCTGAAAAGGGCTCCACCATCTGTGTTTGTGTTGGCTGGGTCTTTGCATGTCTGGTGGGTTAGTGCCACAAGTATTTCTCTGTGGAAAGTACTTAAGAGCCTTGGCTGATGCATTTTTGCATGTTCCATTGTCTCTTCACATGACAAATGCACTGAAAGCCTTTAACAAGTCCCAGACATTTCCCTCTCCTGTTTCAGGGAAGTATAAAACAGGATGGTAAAACTCTCCAGTCTATCTGATATCACTGAGCATTTTTTGAATTTAGTAATAACTCCTCACAGCATTTATAGACAGACAAAGATGCTCCAGAAACATCTGTGCCTTGTGTAGAATTTTAGCTTTTCTACCTATATATTGCATTTTAACAGACATGCAATGTAAATGTTTTTCCTGGTTACAAAACTACTTTCTCTTCAAGTCTCCAGGACATGCTTCTACTCTGTGGAAAAGCCACATTTTACCACTTTTATGTGGCAAATATCCCTGGTAAATTGGGAGGCAGGAGACTCCTTGCATGCAAAATGGTTGCAACAGCTGAGACAGAGAAGGGGGATGAGCTTTGTCAGAGAGAAGTTTTGAGGAAGAAAGAAATTTGTGTGTGGAATCTTAGTAATGAAGGACATTTCCTGATTAAACACCCAGCGGCACTTCAGGATAAGACTTCTGCACAGGAGAGGAATGGGCATTCTCAGTCCCCAAGGACAGGAACCTGGCCCGTATTTGGAAATAAAAATAAAATCCATAAGAATATTTAATTATCAAAATACCTTCTAGTACCAAAATGGACAATAAGTCTGCTTTTTGCATGTTGCAAGTTCCTAACAAAGTAAACCAAGAAGAAAGCTGAAGTCCTAGTGGGAATCTCACACCACCTTGCTGTATGCTTGAATATATTGAAAATTAGTTTCTTGACCTGCTGTTGGGTCCTCACAGGTCAACTTCACACTGATTTCTACCAAATCTAGAATTTAGGTTTGTATGTGTACAAGTTGCAGACACAAGTAAACTCTGTTTATTTAGACAGCATCAAGTAATTTTCCCAAGAAATGTAAAGATGAAATGTCTTTCCAGGAATTTCCTGTTAAATAGTAGCCTCTCTATGAATTTAAATTTCAAGAGCTGGTACCCTGTTGAATAGGGCTATATTGTTATGGGGATAAAATGGTGGGCAACGAGAGCAGTTTTAAAATGTAAATATTGCTTTTCTTTTATGTCTAGATCTCTCTCTCAAAAAAATCAGGTTTATGTGTTGCAAATATAAAACTACAACAACTAAGTTACATTTATGGGGGGGGAAAGGGAAAACAAAATTGGAACCATATGTTTAGAACTAAGTTTTTACTGCTTTCACAAATGGTTTGTTGTACAGCTTTTTCAGAATTAACCCAGATAAGTATTTTGTTGATGACAAGTTGGAATTAAATTGGGATAATACGCCCTGCATTATTAAAAAAAAAAGTAAAATAAACAAAAGTATCTTTCTGGCTAAAGGCTAGTTGTCACCTTAAAGAATTTTTGGTTTAGGTTATTAAAGCACTCAATAATGATTGGCTGCCCCTGGGAGACATTTGTAATATTTTATTCCATGTAAACATATGGATTCAATTTAGTCAAAGAACATTGTGAGTGAAAGCTGGCCTCCCTCCAACGCACTGCAATAGGTGTCTGGAGGTTTGAATACTTCGTTTGCATTACTCTTATGAGATAAAAATTACCATCAATCCAACTAATTGAGACCCAGTAAATGCCCTTTAATACTAAGTATCATAAGAAAAAATCGAAAATTAAATTCAAGTTCACGTGCAGAATGCTGCTGCAGTGTAATAATCACGGATTTGCAAGAGGGGTGAACAAAACCTTTGAAGGAACCACTTTGCAAAGACATGGCAGTAAAGTAATTTCTAATTCAGAGTAGTGGAAGTTTTCACTCTGAATTGATTTTTGGGTTTTGCCATTTGATAGCATAACAGAAATATGTGAAGCTGCTTTGCTAGCCTTTCACAAATCTTGGATTTATTTTCTTCAAGACTAAATGAATTTGGACTTTTATGACCAAGCCAAAAAAGTACCAAGCATCTCCTTTTGAGGTACCAAATACTGCATCAAACAGCAACACTGCCATGAATCCATGAAAAAAAACATCCCTTGATAATCATAATATTTATAGTTTTGTCTTTGAGCATTAGTAATCATGAAGGACATCAATATTGTTGATTAGTTAGTGAACAAATTTAATTCCTGAGATAGAGCTGTAACTTCAAAGTGATAGGCCTTCTTGATTGAATTTAAGTTGCATGGTCAAGTCATATTTATTTTGCAATTTATAAAAAACATGGGCAGCTGCTCCCGTGTGTAGTGAAAGCCTTTGGGGAGTAGGGAGGTGGCTGGGGAGAGCTCTGACTGAGCACACGCACTCCAGGCTGCATTCAGCCGCTCCAGCTTCGAGCATAAATTTTCTATCCTGATTCCTTGCAATTTTGCAGAACTTCGTGTTAAGGAAATCAAATAATTGCATTTCAATTTGTGAAACTACCACATGCCAATATCTTCCAGGTTATAAAGATTAACTCTGTAAGGTTTTCTTCTTGTGGAAGCGTTGCCTCAGGTTTGATTCAGCACTGTTACAGCCGTGTAAGGTGTGCAGCTCATACTCTGCAGCTGCTTGGGCTTGGGGCACAAATCCTGCACCCTCTCACCCACTTCCCCCGGGTTTTGGAACTGCATTTTTGGCATCAATCCGTTGTCAAAACATAAATGTCCATTGCCATTGTGATGATTTCAGATATTTCACTTCTACTCTGGCTTCCCATTCATAAGGCACCAATATTCTGTATGTTCTCTGTTGGATCTAAGTAAATTTTTAAAATCATTTGAAGCAGTATATGTTTCACAGTCTCACTAAATGCTCTAGGTGTGGGCCTAAGACTCTATGCCTGGACTGTCTAATACTTGCTCAGATGTGCTGTCTCACTTCCACTTCAAAAGTTCCAACATGAGGGGGAATTGTAGAATATTTGCTAATTGGCAAGAAAGAGAAAATATAAAAATGCTCAGAAATAAACCACTAAATATTAATGTAAAAACCCCATGTTGGGGTTTTTTAAATATCTTTAAAAATTTTATGGTGTAGCAATATGGGTGTGCAGAAAAGGGCTACAATACCCACTCCATGTGCATCGACTCTATGAATATCCCGTGCCATGGATCTTCTGAGGGGTTTTCCTTGAGATTTTGTTGACAAAAATAATCAGTCTAGATTTCTGAAGCATAGAAATACATTCACTTTTTGACTGTCCCTCTGCAATTTTCCACGGCTTGATAGAAAACACAGCCATCAAAGCAAGTGGGAAGGTTGTTCTTGGCCTCCTTCCCAGTTTGTAGTAGGTGAAGGTCCATGAAACTTCGGTATCCAGATCCTTGGGGAGGGATGTGGGTGCATACGTGGACCATATAAACCATAATAAATCACTTATTTCAAACATAGTTGGTCCTTTTTCCTGGCATCTAAATGACTGAGATTGTGCTGTATTTATTTTGTCTCTTCCTAAATGTTGTATTGAAAAGGAACAGATTCTTCCCTGCCCATTTCCTCCTATGAATTCATTTCAGTATTTTTATTTCTAGGACTTTTTCAGGTTATTCAGAAGTATAATGGGCTGAGTCTCCAAAGTAGTGTACCCTTTTTTTCACTAATTTTCCCATTATATGGTATAGAAGCTCCACCAATTGTATTGATCAGCATCCATAGCAAGTCTGGAATGGAATACTACATATGCCACTAACATTTTATTTCCTAAAAGTTGAGGATAGAAAAACTAGAATGCAAACAAGCACTAAATATAAGCTAAAGAAAACAACACCAACTGCAACAATAGAGAGATTTGAATGTGACAGCTGCCTGGCAATACCATGGCAAAACCCCCACAACATCACTGGTGACAAGGAAAATGAGGAGAGCTGGTTGTTCTTGCAGCACTGCACAAAATGGTGGAAATTACCACCTTTCTGATTGTTTCCGTAAGTGCAAATGGAAAAAGAACCAACGGTCAGAGATTCTTTGCAAGTCAAGTCATTTCCAGCTATAGTCTTGCTTCCCTGTGTTTTGTAAAGGTACTTGAATTCCTCCGTTCAGGGGATTGCCCGAGTCATGCAAGCGCTTGTTATGGAAAGACAACACTTCTGTTTACACTGCTTTGACTTTCAACAGAGGTCAGTCGCTCTACCCACGCTGTAACTCCTCAGACAAGGAGTTCGCAGGAGTTCTGTGAGTCCTGTCACTGCAAACATCTGCCGGGGGCTGGGAATCTTACATTTGAGTTTAAACTCTGTGCAGAATCTTGCAAAAAGCAAACATAAAGAATGTTGTTGCCCACAGACAGACTGAGGAGTGCACGGGATTAGTTCTCACTTCCTTCTCGCTACATGAGCCACTGTCATTTTCAGGTCTTATTGAACTTCCCGATTCCAGCACTCCCTCCCTGACAGTGAATAAAACAGTATTTAGCACATGATGTCTGAATAGCTCAGTGTCTAATTTTAAATATGTTTTTCACTGCCATTTTTGTGTCTCTGTTCTTTCAGTAGCTTAAATGAGGTCAAAGACTTTGTGCTTACAATGCAGGCTAATATATCTGAGTAATCCAGTCATCAATTTGATAAGGGATTTAGGAGAGGTCTTCAGTCCCCATTTTGCTTCCAGGTGTCCATTGGTTAAAAAAAACCCCAAAACAAAGAAACCCACAAAACTGTTTGAAAGCTCTATTTCTGGCTGAGTGCACATTTTAGCTGGCTTCTGATTTATTTATTGTGTGTGACCTGGCTGCGGGCTGGAGCTATGGAGATACTCCGAGTGCTGTAGGAAATCAGCTGGAGAAAATGTCAGGCATTCTGCTAGCCTCAGACAGATGCAGGTGCAGGATTACACAGGGATCTGTGCAGTGTTTTCTTGGGATGAAGCAGTGTTTGCTCCAGCCACTTGCTCACGTGAGGCTGGTGCAGCCTCTCCCCTCTGTTGGCACGTGCCCCTTTGGAACTGTGCTTTGCCAGCTTTGGTGGGAGTAGGAGAAAGTTTGGTTCGTTTGGCTTTTGTCAATATTAACCCAGAGAAGGCTGATCTTTGCACCAACTTTCTTTTTGCAGCACAGAATCCTTGATTATCCTCTATCCTCTTATGTATTTTTGAGGTGATGTAATCCCTTGCTGTTATTTTTCTATATATGAATAGCACTTTGAAAAAAATCATTGTTTCTAAAAGTGGGTTAAGGTACCACTTTAAGATCTTTGCAAGATCTCTCTGTTTGGAGGTTTAAATTTAGAAACTTGTGCTGTCATTAAAAAAAAAAAGTTGCTTTTCATCTGCTTTCCCTCTGGCTCCCAGGAGTCAGTCTCGATGTAGCAGACACTGCCTTGCTATTTCCTTTTCAAATCTAGGACAGCGAAGCTGTGACACTTTTCAAAGTCCCAATGTCCTTGTTAATATTTCTTTGTGTTGTGAGTGAAGGTAAAGCTTACGCAGGAAGTGTCCTAGTTTCCAGTTCCTAATTCCAGCAGAAAAAACTTTAGAAAACAGAAGTTTGACAGCTTCTGGTATTGATATATATTAAATCATGTATACTGTAGTGTCTAAAAGCTTTGTGTAATATGGAACAGATGAAATGCAAGGGAATGACAGTTTATGATCCACTTGTAAAATATTTCATGGCTACTTTTGAAAGCATTTCAAACCTTTACAATCGTTTAACTGAGATGCATCTGTCTGGTACGTGAGCACTTCTTAATGGCTCTCTAGCCCCAGAAAGATATTTTCTTCTTGGAGTTAATTCAGCAAAAGACCACTAAGATACCCAGGGGATTGCAGTACCTGGTACACAAGCAGAGACTGAGGAAATTTAGTTGCTTGAGCCTGGAGGAGAGAAGGGGAAGGGAAAGCCTGATTGCTTTGTCTGTTTAACAGGAAAGTACAGAGGGTGACTCTTCCCGGGGTGCAGAGCTCTAGGATGAGAGACGAAGCATGGGAACTGGAACACAGTAAATTCCAGTTACACGGGAGATGTTTGCACTGTGAGGGTGTTCAGAACAGATGACAGAGAAGCCATGAGATCTTTGTCCTTGGAGAACTGGATGGGATAAAGCTCAGTTCCACCAGACCTAACTGCACCTGCTTTGGGCAGGGGATTGGACCCAAGTTCTTCTGTTTCTGTGACTGAGCAAGGCTGCTGCATTTGGTGCTGGTTTTGTCACAAGAATAAGGCAGCATGTCTTCCATGTAAAAGCTTAGTTATTTTTAGAGTTTTTGTGAAAATGGGGGGCTCCAGATGCACCAGCTCTGGTCACACTTCCTTGTGCTCTCCCTTCTCTGTACTCATGCAGCATTAACAGAAATTGGACAAATAATACAGGAACAACTGACAGGCTAATTCCATAATGCTGCTGCAAAGGGTTTGACCTGGCCAGCAGAGCGTGTTAAAACCCTGTTTGTGTGTGACTTTTGGTCCATGGTGAGGAACAGTGGGGTCATCAGTGACAGTGTTTTGAACTCAGCAGAGGAAAGTCCCAATGAGATCTGAGTTTTTAACTACCAATGATAGGAATGTGTGCCTCACACACAAATCCCTACTTTCAGCTGGTTTATATTACCCCATGAAAATTGCTCAGAAATTTAAACGTGCAGACACACACACTTCTTCTCCCAAATTTAATCTCAAAAATGTTTTTAACTGTTGCTGCAGCAGAGACTTAATAAAAAAATTAGAGTGAATACAAAGAAAATTAAATTCTACATTCTGATCCCTGTGCTCCTAGTTTTACCCACTGTCCAGTCAAAGTCAGTTATTTCCACTACTGCAGTGAGAAGCAAAGCTGGGATACTGATGGTCCTTCCCCACTGCATTATGTTACAACTTGTGCTAGAGGGGAAAAATGTTGCAAGAGTCTATGCCATTATAGCTTTTGCTTTCTGAAATGAAAGATTAATGGCTCTTACTTTCTTCCCATAAAGCACTGCTTTTAATTCTTCTCTGGTATAAGAATTTTCTTCACCTTTTCTACCACTTGGCAGTAGGGAAAGTTTCGTACAGTATCTGTAAGACTTCTGAAGAATCAGCAAATCCTACTAAAGTTTATTTGAAAAAAACTGAGTGGCTCTTGGAAGAATCATTGATTATGCTGAGTGGGGACATTTTTGCTACGGGACAAGTCTGTTTTCCTACATGTTCACCGACCTTGGTGGGACTGCAAGTGTGCCACTGAGTTCCTCAGAAGACATTACTGAATATTGATGTTATCCATAACTGCTGTATATATAAAAGGCTGGATTGTAACACCTGTACTGTAATTATACTCTGTCCTTATCTATGTAACTTAGGAAGTCAGTATGGGGGTAGAAACAGAAAGAGGGGGAAAGGGTCATCATTTCAGAGTAAAGCAGGTATTTGGAAGATGGCAGTAGTATTAAAAATGAGAGTACAAGTAACATATCCCATTGATGGGGTAGCACCTCCATGGCAAGCTGCAGGCTTTTCATTTTAAAACTAACATCTCTCAGAGTACTGGCAGATGGGGAAAAGGACATGGAACTGATCAGGCAGTCGTGGGGGGGCTTGTCTTTCTTCAGTCCACTTTCAAAATAGAGATGAAAACACCACTGAGTTCCATAAACCAAATACCCTTCTATGCAATCCCAGTAAATCAGCAGAATTGCATCATGATCTAGTTACCCCTGCAATTTGGACTACATGACATTGAGTTCAAGGTGCTCATATATCAGGGGAATAGATATGTCACCCTTGGAAGATACTGGCATGTCAACTAGTTTGCTTCAGGGTCACAAGTTGACATGCAACACTATTTGGAAAGCCTTCCTTTGGGAAACTCCCTCCTGAGTATGTGAGCTCAAAAGGAAATATTAATAAATGTGTATACTAGAGAGGGCAGCACGTATTCTGCTGTTCTGCAAAATGAGAAATAAAGGGAGATCTACCAGTTCCTGAGAAAGAATGTATTGGGAAGAACCCTAATGCTATATGCCATTTATTAGGCATCATAGAAATAACCTTTCTTTTAAGCAAACTGTACTGATGTTCCTTGGAACAACCACAGAGGAGAAGGAAGGTGGCTGAAATACAGAATTTTAAAGTTCTGAAGGTAAAATGTATAGAGTAGGATCTACCCAGACAAGATGGGATGGACAGAGCTCTTGCTGTGATTTGGGACAGAATTTAGCTTAAAGCAGGATGCAGCTTGGGGCGTGTGGCCATGCTCACACACAGGTGATCCCAACACCCAGGTTGTCTCTGTTCCTACACTGTGTTGCTCTTGAAAGCAAAGTGGAGGTAGAAAGTAGGTGTGGTTCCTCCATCTTTTAACCAATTTATTCCTTAGGGTCAACCAAATCAATGGCAGGGACTTCTGCTGCGTGTGACCTTTCCCTGCTACATAAACTGGAATTGCAGCTTCCTGTGCAGACTTCCATCCCTGTGCACCTAGGTAACATTTCTGTCCGTGCCAGTGGCTTNCCCTGGCAAGGGTCAAGATAAGTTTAATGGCTGCAGCAGGCTGAGCTCAGGTTCTCTGAGGGGAGTGCAAGGCCAGCAGGGGAAGAATGGGGCAAAACACAATGCAGCAATTGAAGCGCAGTTGGCATATATATTTCAAGATAAATTAAAGGTGCTCTGACAACAACTAGAAGTCCTAAAATCTCTGAAAAATAAATCTAAGTAAAATCCAGGCTTCAAGCTTCCTCTGCAGTGGCCTGTAGAAGGCCAGGGTGTTAAAGATAGCAGGCATTCTCATCGTTCTCATTTTTATCCTGTGTGTATCACATTATACAGCTGTCTGCAGTTGGTGATACCAGCAGAATGTATTGAATGTGTTTTCTTATGAAGCATTTTATGTTAACATGTTCAATCTCATCACTAACTTTTAGCTTATATTGCCTTAATACTTGCTAGAAAGAATTTAATATCCAGATTGATAAATATCATTGCTCTTCTTAAATCCTGATTCACAATACAATATCTTGATGGCATAATAACTTAGATTAGGATCTGATATTTACTCTGCCTCTCTTCCCAGTTAAATGAGTTGGAGGAGTTCCTGCCCTCTTTCACCCACTGCTCAGTTTGTCAGCTTTCTCACCACTGTCCAGTTTCCAGCAAAGGGGTGAAGGTAGAACTTTTCTTACTGTATTTGTGGCAATCAGAGATAAGTGATCAGATGGCACAAGTGCTTAAATCCCAGTCCAGGCTGGACTTGATTGGTTCACTGCTCATAGAGTGCATGTTTGTTGGCAAATGTGTTTTCTTGTCATTCCACTGATACACCTAATCTTAGTTGTACTAAATGCAGAAGTATGGTTAATATCGTTAATATAACTTGCCAATTACTGTATAGTGTAACAGCTCAGCCTTTCTTTCTTAATGGACCCAGCCTTGCCAGGGCTAAATCCTCGCTAATGATGTAATCTTTGCTAACGAGGCTTCAAAAATACCTACCCAAATAGTGCAAGTTCTTACATAAATAATAGTGAATCATCTGAGGTAGCTAGCAGCTCATTTTGGTGTGGCAGGAGCTTGATGGAGTGCTGACAAATGGGCTGCAAAAATGACAGACAATGTTTCCAGAAAATGTGAAGTGGTGACATTGTTTTCCATTGTGGATTTGACTCAGAAGATTGGAACTCGACTTCTGGCCTACATATCCAACACTTGTTGGCAGCATATCACTGTGTAAATAAACCTATTTAGTTCTTTTATTATGGTTAGTTTCCCAGATCATGTCAAAATACATGAAATACACTTTAATATTAAATTACCTTTTATCTTGAACACTTCTATTGTTATTATTTCGATATTCTTCAGTCTGACATGGAAAATGTAGAAATATGCTTTTGATATCGTTATATTTGGGTTAAACAAACCCTTGTACTTTCTGTGGGAAACAATGGGAAAGGTTATCTGTATCATAACACAGCTGAATATTTCTGCTTTGTGTGATGCTGTGAGATTAGGTGTTCCTGTGTGGCAGACCTGGATCTGTCCTGGCTTAAAGATTGAATCCTTGACACCCCCTGCCCCTGGAGAAAAGAATGCTGGAAAAATACAGGAGTACAAGTTGTATTTTGGGGGAAAATCAGAACTATGAGAAGTGATTCAGAGATTTGATGAGAGATGGGCAGAGCAAGTTCACTTGTAGGCATTTTTTGTACTCTGGATTGTAATACAAATGTTGGCAATCTTATAAATTTCTAATATAAAGCAATATGTTAATTACGGGATATGAGATGTTCACATATCACTTGACTACTGAGAGAGAGAGAGAGAGAGAGAGAGAGAAGGATGTTGATTATAACAAACCAATACAGACAGTTAAATAAAGAGGATAGCAGGAACACAATGCTCACAAAGTCTTTGTCAGGATAGATGCTGTCCCCACGCTCCCTTGAAGGCTTAGGAGAGGATGCCTTTTGTTCCTGTACGGGAAAACTCTGACTTTAATATTTAAAGATTTATGTTATGGCCATCATGTGTAGGATGAATTGGTTGGTATGACAGACATTTCTTTGAAACATCACTGAGCTGTTACCCAAGAAGTTACTCATTTGTATTGTGAGCTGCTCCATTGTTCCACAATGGAATCAGAAAACTCTGGATCTGTTAAAATGGAGGATCTATTCACTGGAGTGGGAAGTGGTTACATTTACCATAATCTCATCTTCCTGTGTGAGCTATATAAAAACACTCCCTCCATCCCCCATGATTTATTTGCAGATGTCCAGTATATTTTACGTCTCTAATAATGAAATTTTTTCAGATCGTACTGTGGATGAAATTAGATTTTGGTCACTGGAAAGGAGACCACATTCAGGTTATGTGAAGACTAAAACCTTATTATTTAATCATTTGTAAGTTCTTCAAGTGTGTTTTTGAGGGTATTACTTTCCCCCTTAAGTTATGCTCTAGGCAAGAGGCGCAGATGCTCTCACTGCTCTCCGTTCCTCAAGACATGACCCTAATGCAGATCTGCATCACCTTGAACAGAGGCCTTAGACCACACAGGCACTCTCTCTATTTTATCCTGTACCATGCCCTGTTCCAGCTTAGAAAGTCCCTTCTGGCCGTGTAGATTCTCACACACGGGTCTCCAAACTGGAACTTGCCACATTAACATTAGTCAGACAAAGTGAACACCTGGATGTTGATGATGATTTTCAGTTCCTGCTGAGATATCCAGATATATGTGTCAATGGTCCTTTCTACTTCTTCACAAGTTCTCCATGTTTCCCTTTTATTTAGTCAGTCTCTTCAGTAAAACGCTGAGGGAAAGAGAAGAAAAATGTGATGGATTATGCAGTAACTGAGCGAGTTAATTCATAGCCACTCAGATGAATGGCTTTAAATTATGTTATTCCCTTTCTTATCCTTTACTTCATTCCTGTAGAGAATTAAAGGTATGTGCACAGTTAATCAATTAAATTACAGGTATCACTCTCTTTCCAGTTGAGAAATTCAAAGGCCTGAGCAATTAGTCTGCCTGTTAGGCTCAAACCACTAAAGCTACGGAGACTCTAACACAGGCTTTGTTAGAAATTCTCCAGAAAACGGAAATGGCTAGAAGCAGTCACCTTGTCCATGTTTCACTAAAGGAATACAATACAATACACTCTTTCCTGAGGATTGTCAACAAGTGTCAGGGGAGTTCCTTGAAGATCTGATGCCTGACAAATTGCACCTGTGTTGATGGAGGACAAACAGGGTCAATGCCCAAAACTGCTGAGGAAACTTGTAAAACAACTTAACACTTTCAGCCCTCCTCTACCAACTATTGAAACCTGTGGGAGATTTTTCATGAATTATAGCTCAGAATGCTGGCAGATATGTACAAAAGAACTATGGCAGCAGTTTCCACTCCCTCCATGAAATTGTAAATAGGATGCAGAGTATCCATGCAGCTTTTTCTCTACCAATGCACTACCATCAGAGGGACAAAACTATTCATTTAAAATGCATTGTATGAATTAGCCTGGGAGATTCAGCTGGCTGTAGCTCAACTCTTCATGCTCAGGCCCCAAATCTTTCTGCTTGTCTGGTGTGTAGACAGTAAAGGGCTGTGCTCCCACAGCACAAACAGGGTACAAATCTTTTCTGCCATTCACAGAAGTCTAGTGACTGGGAATGGGGGGCATTTTATAAGTGATATAACCTTCTATTAGTTACATACATTCTTCATGTATGTAACTCTGTTCATACAGAAGCATGAGGCATATGAAGGTCTGCTTCCTATGAAAGATGAGACTCGGGCTAAGACTTTCAGGAAATGGGCAAGGCCTCACACAATTTCTTAGTGAGGCCGGAGATACACCAGAAGAACTATCCTAATCTTTTCCCAAACCAGAGAGATCTTGCTGCTAAAACGGGTCTCTCTTAAGGAAGGTCTTTCATACACCAAGCATGAAAATTACTCCTTCCACCAGCAGAGGAATACAATGAAGGCAGCAGATATTCTTCTGTGCCTCTGAAGAGAAAGTAACAAAGAGGAAGTGGTAGAACCCAGAGGAAACAGAAGCCTTATCTTAGTAAAAAACAGTGGAGAAGAGCCAGTAAGGTTTCTCGGTAAGTGAGGTTGTACGGCTGATGTGGGCACCTCATGAAAAATGGAGAGTGTATAAGTGAATCCGTGTGTAAGCCAGTGGTGATGCCAGGGGATTCTTCTGTTGGAACTTGTAGCTGTCAAATGTGAAATGTTTTCCAAAACCACACTGAGGAATGGTTCGTACTACTGTAACTCAGTACTTCTTAGTAAATACAGTAGGTCAGGCAGAAAAAAAAAATTAAAAAAGAAGCTGTGTTTCTAAGATTCTATATCTGCTTCATAGTAAATGAACATGTATGAACACAGTAAATGTTCACATATACAAACATTCTCATACTTCTCTCTGCTGATGCCTGTGTTGCTAAAATTGGGATTTTGTTCCTAGACAGTGACTCTGAGAACATGAGCCCTTTCAGAGATAATCTGCTTCTGTTCTGCATATTGCACCAGGCAAACAAACCGTGCTGCTTCTTAGATCTTCTCACAGCCCCTCTGTTAATGTCTGCCAGCTCTCAATGGCACAGAATGGTTAAATACTTTTCCCAATAACCTCAACAAAGTAGGTTCAATGCCTTTTTAGTTACTCAGTCCAAATATTCATGTTTTTCTTATGCCCCTCCTCATGCTTCGAATGAGGGTTTTGCAAACCTGCAAAACTGTTGTTTTCACTCAAATCCCAGTAAACCTCTTGTCCCTCTTATTTTTTTTTGTCATGCCTACAAAACAAAAGATAAATATCAGGATGTCACACACTGTGTTACTTCCTATATTGCTTGCTTTTTTTAGTCCTGCCACTTTCTCTAGTCTGTATTCTCTTTTCACTCTTCCACCTTATACAAAACTATGTGTGGGACAGGAAGCACCCTCCCAAGTTTATATTCACTGAACAACTGGCACACTGAAGCCCTGGCATGTGATTAGGATTCATAGACATGGTGCATTTAATAAACAAATCACTACTCACGTAACTTAGGCTGGAGTAAAGCTGGAATTGGTACTGTTAAGGCTACGTAAAGGGATCTATGATCAAAGACATCTGAAAATCCAATTCCATATTTTTACCTAATACATTTTAGTGTTTTGTAAGTTGAAGAAGTGTCCAGTTGCAGTCTGTGGAGTAGAAAGAACTAAACTCAGTCTTCCATCAGAGAAACTGAGGCTGTGTGGGCTGAGTATGTACAGCTTAGTCAGGGGGTTTGCTTGTAGGTAACTTCTGTGACATCAGATGGATAAGTGTCCATCAGCATTCCAATGTCCTGGTTGTTCAGAAGGGTTACTCCATGAATTATGGTCATGAAGAGTTGGATTTGTCATAGTCCTTTTGTGGGTACTGCAAGGAGTGAAATCAAACATATCGGTCTTTTTTTTTAATGCCTGCAGGGAGACAAAAATTGCAATTGGGAAGTGTAGCAGGTATTCCAACTTCCCCCTGGCCACACAGAATCTGCTGATAGAAGTAGAGACATAGGATTTCAGGCCCTATTTTGCTTTTCTTGTTAATTGTCTGAATTTGGGGTATAGAACATGGAAGATTGGTAATGTTTTATTAAATATGTGCAAAGGGAGATGTATCAGAGCATTCCCATGTTATGCTTGTCTAGATGAAACTTGGTAGACTGCTAAAATAGCGTAATGCATACATTACTCATAGTTTATGTTGTAGAGAACATAATCCTTTTGATGTAGGAAATAACATCTGTCAGATCTCCAAATCAGCAAATGATATTTTTTTTTAGATTAGCCTTGTAACTTGTCTGTATGAGTAATAATGTGTATTACAGCACTTGGTCTAAACTACTCTCTGCTGGTGAACAAAAAAACCCCATCATACAGCAACTAATTTGAAAGGCAGAGAAACCAGCATTTCTTTGCCTGCTGGCTGAAATTAGCAGGTTGTTTAGTGTTTTAGCTGTGTTAAGTCAGATAACATCTTTACATCTTGATGTCACTGCAACTGCAGTTCAAAACTCAAGGTAAAAACATGGAAAAGTGGGAACAGCGTAGAAAAGGGTCTCGCTCAGACCAAGAATTGGTTGGTTTTTCCTCCATCAGCACGAGAGATGCAATCAATAACCTCCCTGCTGAATTTATATTGATAATGTGCAAAGATTTATCTCCTCTCTAAGATATGGACCCATCACCATCCTCTTTGGGCTAAGCGGGTTTGGGGACAGTATTTTAAATATGGTGTGGGCTTGACACATGCAAGCTTAGGCTGCTGGGACCAGGTCTGTAGTGGCACTGACATAAACAGGTACCTCCCCACCACCCTGTTCCTATTTGTGTTAGTTTTGGTTTAAACTGCATAAAATCATGTTGGAAAAGGTTTTGCATAGTAAGAAGGGTTGTGTTATGGTTTCATTAAGCACCATGTTACAACAAAGTTACAGAACTAGAAAGCTACAAAGATAAATGAAATTTAAAATAGTTTGTGAGGATTTATGATTAGCATGTACACAGTTCAGAAGGCCTCTGGCACTAATAAGCCCCAGTGTCTACCCTCTAACTAGATTAAATTCATTTCCATTAGAATTCAGCAGATGCAGCAGCCAGGGGTTGTTTTTCATTCCCAGGGGGTACCTTCTCCTGGATGGAAACTCCAGATACCCTTTTGCTTTTCAATGTCTAATTGGTAAACAGCAATCAGGAAGGTGACAATAAAACTGAGAGCTTATGGCACACACCAGTTTAAAAAGGAGCAAAAAGGTGAAGTGGACATGGATTAAAGTAGTTTCTTAATGGACTTCACAACTAAAAAAGAGAGGAAGATTTCAGCTGTGAAAAACACAATGCCCAATTCAAAAATTTGAACCTGAATAGAGGAATAAAACAACTGCAGACAGAGCAGCCATGGTAAAAGGATACTAAATTGTCGAAATGAAATTGAGAAGGAGAGGTGGCAGATTTAGTAGTTGGAATCAAGAAGTTCATTCCTGTTTTCCAGGAATATGCTAAAATTTATCTCTGCCTCAAAAAAAACTCCACAATAAAACCCCAAAACATTGGATGCAGCCCTGTAGGAATTCTACAGTCAACAATGAGGAGAAATTTGTTAGGGTAAAATAGTTGGATTTTCTGAATGAACTCTAATTCCTTGCTACAAGCAGTTTTACAGCTGCTTTGATGTGCAGCTGGAGAAGATTCTGTTTTGGTTGGTTACCAGGATAGGTCACATTCCAGACCTTCCCATTGTAATACTCTTCTAAGGACCATTTATTGGAAGCTCATGGATGAAATTTATTGATTGTGAAAATTATTGTCTGCAATGCGGTGACTAAAGGGACACGTTTGTTGAAACTATTGGAGTCACTTTGTTTGAGAGCTGTCCCTGAATGGTGTAGTTTAGAATACAGACAGAGAGGATTGATTTTATTGCCATGGCAGTAGATTTCCTTACCACCCACCCAAACTTTCTGAATGTGTAGGATGGCCAACCGCAAGAACAGCTCTGCAGCAAGAAACTCCCATGTCCTGGAGCTTAAGCTCTTCTAAACAAACCAGGGATTTTTGCATTAGCACTTTTTTCAGGATTTTTAGGGAGGCACATGTTACAATAATATATTAAGAAATAGGAAGATTGAGACTGTGCAGATCTCTGCTTGCTACGATATAGCTTCAGTGGCGTATTATTCAGAACAAGAGGATGGTGTTATTGCAGGTTTCCTGTACATAAGGCCAAGCAGGCAGACAGGGCTGTAGTGCTTTATCACGTCTCAAAGTGCCTCCCTGGGGTGTGCCTGCTGGAATCCAATCCTGTCTGCAGGATCCCTGTGGTAACAAATGCACTGTGCAGTGCTCCTCCTTATCCCCGCTGGGCCAGCCAGGACAGAATTGGCTCCATAATTATGAGAAAGGATGTGTGCAGATGTTCAAATGATGTACTTGCTTTCTTCCATTTAGAGGGAAATAAACTTTACCAGTATCACAGTGAACACAGGCACAGCTTGCAAAGGATTTCTGTTTAATATCTTATTGAATGTTGTTACCATGTCACCCAAAAATACTTTGGAAGATGATATCTTTATGCAGCTGACAAGCTATAAATTTTCTCTCAGGCAGCTCTGCAAATGTGTGATCTTCCCAAGAGCTTTTCATTTTAAGCAAATGTGCAAAATAATCAAAAGAAGTATGGATTTATTTATAACTACCTAAGAGATTTTACATTCAGTTTTGGGCTTGCTTTGGTGTAGATGCTTAATCTTTAATGAATCAAGTCTAATAATTTTACAAAAGCCTTTCACCTTGGCCAGGGAGCTGTCCTCTCCATACAACTGAGGGAAATGAAAGGAAAAACCCATCCCCAAAACCCAAACCAATAAGCAATAGCAGGAATTAAAACTCCAGCATTTTCAGTAGGGAAAACTATGGTGACATTATTGATGGTTAGTGTCACCATTCTAATTAGGATGGTGAACCTTTTCTTGTCATATTACATTTTTTTAATCATGTTGTTGCAAAGCAGACTGTTTTAATTCTTTCCTCCCTTTTCCTTACAACACTGTTAAAACAGCCTTGTTGAAAAGCCTGTGCCTCAAAAGCTTTCCTGTGCAGCACCAGCAATCTATGGGGAGGCTGGAATAGAGGTGCCACAATGGTAAATGATAGGACAGTAGGAAGGAAAAAAGATGTGTGCAGTATGAATTAGGCATTTATATCACAGAACATTATAATGCCTCGAGCTTTCTCTGTACTCAGGTGTGAAAAACAGAATGTTATCTCTTGTAATTTCCCCCCTTCTCTGGTAAATCAGAAGTGTCAGGGATAATGCATGTAATCAGATTTCTTTGAGGCCAACAGCTTCTTTAGTGCTTCACCCACTCCAATTTTATAATCTTCATTACACCCTGTGGTGTCTGCTTGGACTATCTCCCAGTAAAATTAACAGGAATGTGGAATGACAAAGGATACCTGACAATAAATATCCTTGCTTTGCACTGTTCCCAAAACACCTAATGAAAGGTGTTATATTTATCCAGTACATCATTTGCTGATATATTTCTGGTGACAAGTCTTTGTTGACATTGATAATGCTTTCAAAACCTATTTTAAACAGAAATAGGAATGGGAATAATGTTGACCCTTACTGTACTGTATGATCTTGCTGCATTTGGATCTTGGTGACCATGAGAACTCTGCTGAAAAATTACTAACAACAGGAAAATTCAAAACTCTCCAATCACCCTTCAATGAGAGCTGAATGCAAACCTTTGTCCAGGCTTCCCCATGGTACTGCTCCCATTCTTGCTGATTCATGCAGAAAATGAAAACCAGGAGACTTTTTGTCCCTGTTTGTATGGATAGAGGAAGAAAAGAGCAAAAAAGAGTGGAAGCATGACCATTTTCTTTGGAGGTGTTCTCGAAATGCTCCTATTCTGGCAAATGTTTGTGCCTGTGCTCAGTCACAGGTCTGAGTACAGTCAAGAAGTGAAGGCTGGCCAGGAGAACAATGGAACATTTATGTGTTCTGAGAGAGCTGGAACCAGCAGGAGCTGGTAGACGTGGCAGGATCTGAGCAAGGTGTTAATCATGTGCCTTGGGAGATTGGTGGCAAGTACAGAAACGGGGATTAGTGAGTGTTCTCTCATCAGAAAACTTGAAGAGAAGCCATCAGCCTCTGTCAGAGGTATTTCACAAAAGCAAAAATGGGGTTTGCAAGCAAGGAAAGGGATGCCACTTTCTTTTTCCCTCCAATATGTTCACAAATAGGCTTATGACAAAGACATACCTAAATCTCTTATACCTAAATCATACCTAAACAGGTCCCTCATTTTAGGAAGGCTCAAAATGTTGGCTCTTTGCCTGAACAATAAGTTACAGTATAATGAAACCACCTGTAAGAATTTAGAGTAAAACTACCTTTAATGTGCTTGGTATGGGACTGTACCTCAGCAAAGTAACTTGTTTGTGCCAGCTACGGGTGTTTGCATCCACTGTCTGCTGTTTGTTTCTGTATGAACCTAAAGATGTGTTGAGTCTGGTACAGAACTTTTTATATAATGTTTAGGCTTTAGCTGGTACCTGATTATTTGTATATAGAGATCATCTGCCAGAGTAATTCACATCTGGTAATAGTCCAGACCTAAAACAAAACAACAACAAAATATCCACCAAAAAACAACCTGTTTAATGGATGACTTATTACTTTCTATTGTTTCTAATTACATATGACTGGCCAGTATTGTTGTTCTTCATGGCATGGTGCAAGACTCATTTCTTCCACCCAGCCATAACCTCCCAAGAAGCTTACCAAGAGAAAATCCTCAAAAAACCCTTGTTCAACCTTACAGACATAAAAATTTCAAAACTGGAAAAGTTATTGTATATGTTTCACGCTATTTTAAAATCAGTTTTCCATCCTGCAGTTGGCTCGATGAATTGACATGTAGTTATGGACCCATTTCTACATAGTATCACATGCTATGTGACCACAGAATTTCTCCAATGCTAAATAATGCTATGTAATCACACATCTCATTTTTCACTCAGAAGTGAAGACTGCATATTTACATAGTAAGACCTGGATGATTCAGGAGATTTCAGCCAGTTTTAAAGGCTTTTAAATTTAGTTATCTGGAATCTAAAATAGGTCAGGGCTGATTGGAATTTTATTTTGTCTAATGACTAGTTACAGATTTTTGCAAAATAACTTGATGGTCCTAAGCCTCTCCTTGGATTCAGACTGATCCTCGGGAAGGCAGTGCTGGGGCTGGGTCTTTCGGTGGCTAAGAGTGTAGTCCTGCTGTCTTGAAATCAGAGCTTGTTTTAAACCAGAATTTACATTAATTACGTCACCATCCTGGCACACAGTCACTTTCTTGCTGTCAGAAGGTCCCTAAATAAACTGTTTGGGAATACTGATGTTTTGCAGCCAGGGCAGTGAATAATATAAATCAACACTCCCAAACTCATCCTACTGCAGAATTAAGAGATCAGTAGAGATCTTAGAGGTCCTTTTGTAATATGCATAAATCACTCTGTGTAATTTTTAATTAGTGTACTGTTACCTTTGGGTACTTCAATTAGGCAAGTCTCAAAAACAAGTGTGTTTTGTTGGACACTCTGTACTCAGCTTTTTTAATGGCTCCAATGTTCTCATTTTGATATATAATAAAAAAGCAGTTAGAAGACCACACTGGGTAAAAATTAATTCCTAGCTTTTAGAGACTTTAAAAAGCTGTAAGTAGAAAAATCACTTAGGCATATGTATTTTTCCTCGCTTCAGTGTTGTTACAGACAAGCTTAGAAATGAGTTTATGTTTGAATGCCTTGCTTAGGGCGTAGGCACTTAGCCCCCAGGACTGAGTGTTACTTTGAATGATCTGAAGCAGTGTTTCTGCCTAAGAAATCGAATCCAGACACAACATTTGAGTAGCCATTTTATCCACTGATAATCAGGTTTCATCTCAAGAGAATGCTGCTATGTGTTGCTCATACTTTCTTCACTCATGAAACAAAAATGGGCTTCACAGAAACGTAAAATAATCACCAATGGCTTTTCACATAAAAATTCATGTATACTACAACAATATATGAACTTGGTAAAATAACTCATAACAGTAACTCGTATAAGTAGTGTGAACCAGTTTATCCCTGGGGGATATCCCAGGGGGTAGCAGGAATGTGGGAATGAAGTGGGAGGTTCCTGTGGCAAGGTCAGAGAAGAAAATCCCATTAGAAACTAGGTTTAATTACTTTCACTGCTCAAGAAACTTGCTCCACTCAGGGAAAAGCAAGTGTTTGTTTATACTCTGATGTTTGATACTGACCAACCAGCAATGCATCGATCTGAAACAGGACTGTGAGACTGTCAAGTTGGCTTTTTTAGCAAAAAGTGTGTGTTTCCAGGACCCAAGTGTTAACCACAAAGACACTCTGCACAAAACCACACAGATTACCGGAACTGATAAGCATTCTGGTTCTCATCTCCAAAAATACTAACTGCTACTATCACAGCTGCTTTTTTCCTTGTTCTCTATAGGATAGTACCTTTTCCTGAAGTTTCCACTGCTGAATAGACCTCCATATGTTTAAAAATACATCAAATGATTAGCCCTACTCTGTACAAAAATCGAAGGTGGGGAAAAGTGTATTATTGGAAATATGTTGCTTCAGGATTGTGTCCTTTCTATCCAGGACAAAAATAATACTTTCCTTAATCCTATCTCTTTAAGTATTCAATAAGTCAGCCCAGCTATGAGTTGGCAGCCATTGCCATGTGTATCACTCCTCATGAATACTTAAAGAAAAAGGCTTAATAACCACTGCATAGCTACAAGGTGTGCAGGGAAAAATTATGTGCAAAGTTAAACTCCTGTAGCTGGCCATCCTTTGACAATAAATAATTGATATTATCTATACTTGGGAGGATTCCTAAAGAGCGCGTTTGGTACATATTGCACTGCATCACTACCATGATGTATTTCTGAGAATCTGCCTTGAAATTAACCACAAAGTTCTCTGAATAGGAGCAGACTTGGCAGATTCAACATAGGAATGTGATACAAAAAGAAGTGCCTTACTGGTCATCAAAAGGAATGAGAAGGATATTGAGAACCATCTGGATAATCAATTAAACCGGCCAAGAAAATGCTTCAGTCATTCAAAAAATGGAAAGAAGATAGCAAATACATATTTTTAAATATTTTACTGAAAATAAAATAAACAGTGTCTCTCCTCTGGCAAACCTCTGAATCGCTTCAGTAGATGAGCATGGTCCGAATCCAACAAAGCATATGTAAGCACAATAGTAATTACATTTATTTCATCCAGTTTATGTGCTGGAAGTTACATTTGTATTTAGGGCATTGCTGGATGGGGACCTAACCTGAATTATGCAGAGTCTTTGAACAGAGAATGGAGGAGGGGTTTGTGTTTAGCAGTCCATTAAAACCACCAGAATGCCCCCGTGCTGGACGTTCCCGGCCTCTCTGCGAGAGGCCACTTTGCGGGCTCTTTCCTTTTCCAGAGCACAATCCCGAGCCCTTGTGACAGCCCCCGCGTGGCCCCGGCGGCGCGGAGCCTGCGGATGCCGCCGAGCCCGATCGCCGCTGCCGGCGCAGGGGCGCTCCCGCCGCCCGGG